>BMAV01023025.1:0-20721 GCA_019973955.1 Trichonephila inaurata madagascariensis | reverse complement strand
AATCCAAGCAAAAGTTGACACTACAATGAGTGTATATATTTTTTTTTTGAACTTTTGACGTGTAAAATTTTTTTTCTCAATTAATGGAGAAAACAATTGTAATTATGCATTTGTTTACTTTGATGTATGACTTCGTGAGATGCGACAATTTCTTTGGTTATTTGTTTTAAGGATTTATTGAAAAATGTTTGTAATTGTATAGTGTGTATATATATGTTGTTGTATTGTTCCGTATTAAGGTGCATCTGGTTCAGGGAGACGCGGCGTAATCAGGTCACTAACAATAACATTAACAGCGCTGCGCGGCTCATTGGGAGTTAGACGGAACCAGATGCGTGGTGGACATGAAAGTTTGTTGTAGTTTAAAAATGATATATAATGCATAAAAATTGTGAAACATGTATTATGTAAATATAGATTTTGCCAAGTAACTTAAAGAGTTTTCATTTCAGGGTGACAGACCCTGAATGCTATGTATCCTCAACTTGGAGAAGTAAACCCAGTCTCCAAGCTCATAGTTACTTGCTCTGATGCAGAGCTTTGGGTGTATGTACCCTGGAAGGGATGGAAATGAAACATATAATTGTATAGTAGTTTAAGTACATAGTTACGTAGCGTTAAATAGAGTTAAGTACATAAGTAAAAGTGAGAATATACCATGATTAAAATGCAAAACTGTTAATGTTGGTCTAGTTAATGGAGTAAAATTTATATTATGTCTGTCACGAGTCAAATTATAGAGGAATATTAAATTTAATTTTAAGATGAATAATGAAAATTAAAGTTAAGTTAAATATTGGAAATTAAAAGTTAAAATGAGGATTCAAGGTTAAAATTTAAATAAAACTTAAAAAGTGAGGAGATTCAGAAATAAAAATTTAGGCACGTAATTTCTTAAGGGTCAAGTGGACCCTTGAATAAATCACGTTTTGCTTCTTGGAGGGGTTTGTGACGGCTCACGCGTCCTTTCTCTAACATAACCTCTGTGTTCTTTGACGGCCACGATTAATGACAAATCTTTTCCAACCCAAATCCAAGAAGTGANGAGGACATTAAGAAATAAAAATTTAGGCACGTAATTTCTTAAGGGTCAGGTAGACCCTCGAATAAATCACGTTTTGCTTCTTGGAGGGGATTGTGACGGCTCACGCGTCCTTTCTCTAACATAACCTCTGTGTTCTTTGACGGCCAAGATTAATGGCAAATCTTTTCCAACCCAAATCCAAGAAGTGAAACGAAGGTATAGATGCAAATAAGATAGCCTTTAAAAGGACAGAAGTTTTAGTAAGTGCGATGGCAATTCAGAGAAAGTTCAGCGTGGAAAAGATAGAAGTGTAATTTGACGGCCTACCCAAGAATCACGGATATCTAGCCAATACTACAAGGTGCATACGATTGCACTCGATTCTAACTGAATATCTGAAGTTGATAGAACCGTTGCTTGGAATTCAAGGTAGGAAGATTATTTTCCGAATTCGAAATATTATTAGGATTGAGAGTAGGCGGATAATATAATTATTTAGATAAGTGATCCAGTTGCGCGATCTGTGTTATCTACGGCTACGTGTTTTGGTTTATTCTCACTTAATATAAGTTTGTTCAATATATAAGTATTTTAAGTTAAACTCTTAATAAAAGTCATATTAAGAATTCTAAAATGTCTCTTCATTTCGAGAATCCCACACCTCTAAATTACGCTGAAACCCCAGGATATGGTCGACAAAGATCGATCATATCACACTTCTGCAGAGCAGCCCCTTACACGCCTATTTAGAAGGACACTTTTGTAGATTCCATTCCCTCAAGAGAGAAGAAAACCATATGTATTATTTGCTGCTCAAAGAGAGACGGTAAGGTGAAGAATGTAGGAAGAGAAACAGAGGATTTTACTGTCTAGATTGTAATGTTGGGTTTTCGAATTTGTCATACACGATCAAATTTTGATTAATAGTTTCATAATCATTTATGTAAATGCAAAAGGTGTAAATAAAATTGGTAATTCAAGATAAAAGCTAGGTCTTCTAAGCTTTATATTCATAGTTAGTGAGAGCTGAATCCAAAGTCTAATTATGTCTGCCATACAAAAAGCCAACTTTAAAGATAAATTACTCATTTATTTAAATATATTTTTTTACATGAATTTTTAGGAAATTTGTATGCGAAAGGTGCTATTATGCATTTAAAAAGACATGTATGTTTGAAAATAAATATAAAAAAATGACATTTTCTTTAATCCATAATCCAGTAATAAAATGAATCTGGAATTTTTCAATCAATTTTGAAATTTTACTTAAAATTTAGAATTCGAACAAGTATGAGTATATTGCCAGTTTTTAATTCATTGGAGAACACGTGATTGCATTCATCACGTGACCATCATAAATTTAGCTGATTGTGAAGATTTATATATTACATGGTAGTTAAAGACACGCAAAAAAATAGGTGTTTTAGCATTCTCGCTAAATCGCTAAGCTCTATCCTCGTATGAAAAAGAACTAACCTTTTCAACTCATGCCTCCAAGGGATTTCTTTTATTTTCATATGAAGTAAGAAATGTAAGTGTATGTCAAATCTCCTTGTAAAAAGCACCATCCTTATTATTTTTCATATATGTCAACATTTTTTTTTCACCATTTCTATTTTCGAACCATGACTCAGACTGTTTATTTTCCATTTAGAAACAACAATTTTACTACGAAGAAACATGGAAAGTCAGTTGTTTTCAGAAGAGAGAAGAATTTGTTTTAGTTATTTTAGTCAAAGATAGTAGCTTAACAAAACTAAAAGGAAATTTTTTTTCTTTTGCAAAACAAGTTTGAGACTCTCTTTTATATTTCCACTATGTTGAGTTATGACAGTGCCACTTATCTTTTTTTCTTCTTCATGATTTGGTATAAAAACCGTCAGATATTTGAATTTAAATTCATTTCGCATTTGCGTATTCTTCAAATAAAAAAAAAAAAGAGAGTAATATTGCTGTTGTGCTATTCCTCACATATAAGTGATACATATAGTAATATAATATCTTTTCAGATATTTTTAAAAAATATTTTCTACATATAGCACTATTTAATGCCTTTTTTAAAAACATCTTTCTAACATACTAAGGAAACCACACACTAATACGTCTGAGAAACGAAATCTGTTATTAGAGATATTATACAATAAAAGCATAAAAACACGAAAAATACAAAGTATAAGAACCTTAGAATACTAAAGCACTGTCCAACACTTTTTTTCTCTTCTAACTTTATAAATTACACCTAAATTTAAAGAAAAATACTTTTTCTCGAATAAAATTTGTCTGGAACTAAATTAAATTGCTTTATATTTAATTCATTAGCTAACTCTCATAGTTACTTAAGATTGAGTTCTAGACCAAAATTTATTTTTACAAATAGTTTATATAGGAAAATTTATCATTAATTTTTACCTGTTGAGTAAATTCTATGGTCAAAACTTTCTAAGGTTTCTATGAGAAATAATATTTGGAAAAGATGGAATACTACTAAAAAGTATGTATTTCAAAACCACTTTCAGAGCTGATAATGCAATTAGGCTTCCACACAATACAAGTATTTTGAATAGAAGTATTGCAAAACTAATTATAGTAAACATATTGTAGTACTATATTATAGTATTTTAAAATCCCGCAACAAAAACTCCGGCTTGCTAAGCTTTCCCAATTTAAAACTAAAATAATTTAAATTTTTTATGCAAACATAGTGTTTTTTAGATCAGTTAGAATTATTATTATTTTGTATATAAATGGTTTGTGTTCGAAAAATTTTGTAAAAAAATTATGTTAAGCTTACTTTGAATAGCCTGTCGTAACAAACGCTATCAGTATTATGCAAAAATATACTTTGAATTTTAAAAAAAAAAATCAGTTATACTTAATTAAACTAGAGCTTTAATGTAGAGTATAAGTTGGAAATTAACATATTAAAATTTAAAACTTTATAGGCATTAATAGTTTTTATTTTATGTCTTTATAAACTACTAATGTATTTTTCTCATTTTTTTAATTTTGAAGATGTGTTTTTTTAATCCCTAAGGCTTTTTTACTGAGATAGATAGAGTCTTGAAATGTTTTTCTGGATAATTTTAAGTATGTTATATAAAAGCTATTATGGATTTAGGTCTGATATTACTAATTATTTTTTTTTAAAAAATGCTAATGTTAACATTTTAAAAATTTTCGTGCTTTTTCCAAATTTAACGACAAAAATAATTTTTAAAAAACAACAAGGGAACAGATTTTAAAATCCGTATCAAATTTTGTTTCAAATAATCTAGGAAACGTAAATAACTTTAAATCCCTTTAAAAGACTTAAAAGTTTTAAAAATTCGAAATTTTATAAGAGTTTTAAAATTTCCAAAATTTTTTAATTCTTAAGTCTTTTAAAATTGTATATTAATGGCTGGTCAAACACATTCACTTTTCATCTTCAGTATCAACTTAATAATGTAATCTGAAATCGAAACAAATTAATTTTACTATTTGTCTCCAACATTCTTTTTTAAAAAAGTATATAAAGGGTATTGTGTAGTTTTGATCATTCACATATTTTTTTAGCGAATGATACAACACATAAGAAACATTTAACACATATTTATTTTATAATTTTTGTTTCTTTAAATGCAAACATTGTATCTAATATATAAAATTCTCGTGTCATAGTGTTTGTTACAAAACTCCTCTTAAACGTTTGGACCGATTCTTATGGAATTTTGTGCGTATATTCAGTAGGTCTGAGAATAGGACGTTAACTGCTTTTCATACCCCTAAGTGATAAGGGTGGTCTAGAAAAGTTGAGAATCCGGAAAACGAGAAAATTCGCAAAATGTCGCAATGCGCACGTGTCGCTGGAAGCGGAATTTGCAAATGAAAGTGCACGAAAAGTACATGTCCGACGTATTTACGGGCGTAGAATCCGATTTTCGAATCGGTTCACCAAAATATTCGTAACTTTGCGAGATAATGCTGTACGACCATATTTTAGACACACCATGGCGAGGTCTTACTTTAAAATCCTTGAAGAACGATAACTTGGTCCCTGAAGGGTCTTCAGACGAGAAAATCGAATTTGATATGCGATCCAAGAAATAACCGTAACTTTGCCGGATATTTCAGAAGACCGTCTATTAAGTGAACCATGGCAGGAGCTTACCCTAAAAGTCTTGAAGCAGGAAAAGTGCGCTCCTGGTGTATTTCAGGATGGTGAATAAGAATCTGAAATAGAATTTTAGAAAACACCGTAACTTTGCAGGATAATGCCGGACGACCGTCTATTAAGCGAACCATGTTAGAAACTGTCATATTCATAGAGCGGAAAGAGTGCGTTTCTGGTGTCTTTTCAGACGGTGAACCAGAATCTGATATCGAATTGTAGAAATTCCTGTAACTTTGCCGGATAATGTCGGACAATCCTAATGCCCCCTTCCAGTGACTGAACTTGCAGGCTCCCGGAATGCCGAAAGTAGTCTCTGGTTGCATCTAAGGACGGGGAAAGAGAATCTGATATCAGATTTCTGAAACTCCCGTATTTATGCCGGATATTGCTGGAATTAGGGGAAAAGGCTTTGCATTCGAGTCCCGCGTCCGGATTTTCATTCCCTCTAGAGACTGAATTTATACGCTATGGGGCATCGAAAGTAAGTTCCGTGTACATTTTAGGATGCGAAATGAGAATCTGAAATAGAATTTTAGAATTTAACGAAACTTTCTCAGATAATGCCGGACGACCGTAATGGTCACAAACAGTGGCACCAGTCTAACTTGTATACGTAGGGACGCAAAAAGTGGGTTCTTGACTTATTTTGGGACTACTGATCCGAATTTTACTATCTTATTCAAGAAAATCTCATAAATATCTCAAACAAAGCCATTCGACCGTATTTTACGCGAAATGTAGCGAGGGCTTACTTTAAAATTCTTGGGGCTGTCAAAAACAAACAGCAGCCATTTGTTTCTTGGACTTGGGAAAACAGTCGAATCTATTTGAGATAGCAAAATACTGGTTCCCGAATAATACTGTGCACCGATTAGCTATTAGTTATATAAAGTTTTTTTTATTGTTATACACTGAAATGATAAGAATAATATTTAACATTGATAAATAAGCTACGTTAGTCACCTCATTTATAAAATTAAATCTTCTTATATTGTTGCTTTACAACTTCGTAAGTATTTAGCTTATTATACTATACTTAAATAGGAGATGAATAAAATACAAAATTAAAAACATGTTGTTTCATGTGATTAATTTCAACTCTTCGAAACTCTAAACGAAGATTAATTTGACTGCATTGAAGGATTTAGAATAATATTAAATCAACGTATATTAAAACAAAGACACAGCAAAGCAGGGCGGGTCAGCTAGTAAAATATATATTTAAAACTAATTTAAAATAAAGCATCTGCAATACCAGAAAAAAAAGTTTTTGTAAAATGAGGATCATATTTGTTACACATGAAATTCTGACAATCAATTTTTGAAATTTTTATAATATTTTATTTATTTTTTTTCATGCATTTCAACGTTTATAGAGAAAAGAATTTCGAGCAAAATTAAAAACAAATTTCGAAAAGGACGAATGAAAGAAGAGTAACTGAACTAAAATTATTTATATTGATATAAACAAGAAGATAATCAATACATTTACAAAACAAAAGGAAGAAAATTAACAAATATCAACACTGACAACATTTCACATACATCAACACCTTTACATCAACTCTGCCTAAATAATGAGTTAAAACTAATATATCTAATTATATTAAATTTTTTCAGCTTTTTTCAAATAAAATTTAAAAACGCAATTTTTTTAGTTCATCATTATTTTAATTTCTGTTCGTACTCATGTGGCTGTGCTGCATTGGGCAAAGAGGAATTTATCATGATCTCTCTGCTCAGTGTTTAGATGCAAACTGTTGAATCTTTCAAATTTCCTACGCGAGATCAAACATATTTGGAATGTTTGCTTTTCCGATTGGTTTCATCAATATTATGATGATTCTTTTTATAATACGAGTATTTTATGATTGTTTTGAATATTTCCTCATTAATAATTTATTTCTTTGCTGAAAATCCATTTTTGTATTCAGTTGCTGGCAACTCTAATTTGAGTTGGATATTTTCCATGCGATTGTGATTTTATTCCATTTGTTGTTGTTTCTAATGTGTGCATTATATGCAGATTGATAAAAAAAAAGCTTTAGATTGACTGAGAAGGTGTCGAAGACAGCTTCGGCAACCTCTCAACAGCTTTATCAGAGAGGACCAAATCTTCTGCACTGAACTTGAAAAGCCTGGCTTGAATTGCTGGGTAACTAAGGATAAGTTGTGGATAAAGTGGAACATAAGGCTAGTTTGGGCAATGATTTGTGTAACTTATTTGTTCGTCAGTTGAGATTTTTATTCCTTTTATGTGCTTTGTGTTAAATCTAGTTATCGATGCTATAGTACAACTACTATTTAGAGCTGGGACGGAATATTTAAAATTATTGTTGATTAGTCTTCGGCTGGCAACTGCAATGGCGTCGATGAGGGTCGTGAACTTAGATGATAAGGGCTAAGATCTGGATTCTTTGGCAAGTTCATCGACTTTCTCATTACGTGGGCTGGTATCCATTGTAGCGTGCAGGATCTCTTTTTTGTGATGATTCTGTCAATGTATTGGGTGACTTTGTGGCTGATTTGGCAATTGCCTTTCTGGATGGATAGTAGCGTGGATCTTGAGTCTGTGAAGATGATAAGGCCACTGGATTCTTGGAAGTTTTTTTGAAAGAAAATTATCCAATGCACTCTTGATAGAAATGAGTACGCATGTATAGCTAGATGCAATTTTCCCGGCTTGAATTTTATGGTAATCATGCTCTCTGTTTAGAGAAATATAGAAGAGACCTACGCCTTCTCTATTAAGATTTGAGTACCTTTTGTGTTTATCAGATTAAATATGTAGATCATCCTTGTTTGAAGTAATTATTTCTTTTTTTATTTTAGTTTTGGGAATTATCATTTATCAGTCCATGGATTCAACAACTGGAGTCTCAGAACGTGTCAAGTTAACGTTTATTGCTAACACATTTTGTTTTCGTTTTTAAAATTTATAAAGACTGAAAATGGACTTCAACACAGCCATTGTATTACGCTGCTAAATTCCCTCTAAGAGTTTTAGTTCCAAAAATACTTACTTGAAAAGAATAGGAATAATTTTCATACTATTCACATCGGAAGAAATATATTGATAATTCCAAAAATATGACATATGGGCTCAAGTTTAGATTAGTAAGGGATTTGGAATTGGAGAAGTTTATCTAGATTTCATGGTGAGATAATGAAATTATTCTGACACACTGTTTAATTTGGTAACCTTTGGTTTTTGATTTGTGGTCTTATTTACGTAAGGTTACGTGTTCTTTTTAATTAATTACTATTGGTTAATTAAAAAAATGCGGTTATTTTCCACACGAGCAGACGATTTTGAAATTAACAATTAAATTTTTAATTTATTTTTATTTTGAACTTGAATTTCGTCCGTAGAGGATATTACAGTTTTCATCCATTTTTTAATATTCCATTTTCCTGCTTTCTCGTTTCTTTCTTCGACTTATCCTGAAGAGCTTGTCTGAAAGGTGTAATTTGTGTTTTTTCATGATTTGGACCGAAAGGGAAATTGTCTGTGATACATTGATGCATGGAAAAAGGATTAATTGTTGCCATTGTGAATGTTCTGATTGCAAGAAGGCTATCCATCTGTTAAAGAAGAATTCCATTGACGGATATATTTGGCAATGCCGAAAGAAAGTAGCGAATTTACATCGTATGAAGGGATCTGTAAGGAAGAATAGCTGGTTTGAAGAAAGTAGGCTGAGTATGCTTGAGATTCTTATGTTAATGAAAATGCATGTGTGAAAGGCCGACCATGACATTATTTCTTTCGAAATTAATGTTTCAAAGAAAACTGTCAAGGATTGGATGAGTTTTTGCAGAAATGCATGCCTGTGACAATGTGTGTGTACGAAAGTTGAATGCTTGGAGGTCCTGATATGATAGTAGAAATTAACGAAACCATATTTGGTAAAATAAAGTATAGCAGATGCAAACGTGTGAATGGAATCTGGGTGTTTGGAAGAATTGAAAGGTCATCGAATAAATGTTTCTGTTATGTGCTTCAGGATAGGTCGAAGAATACACTTCTTCAACAGATCTAAAGCAACATAAAGGAGGGTACAACCGTCATATCGGATTACTGTAAGGCTTATGATTGTCAACAAGAGGAATGTTTCCTTCATATTTCGGTCAATCACAGTTTACATTTCAATGATCTAGAAACGGGCGCTCACACAAACTCCATCGAAGGTTCATGGAATGCCATTAAAAAGATTTCTGCATGGAACCCGCAGGTGTCAGGATTACTAAACTTAAAATAAAAAACTTAAGAAATATATTTTCTAATTTTTGCTGTAGTTGTGTCAAATAAAAAAAAATCTATCGACATAGAATATATAAGAAATAAATTAATATTTCTTTTTGAATACAATGAGTATATCAAATTCCCATGTTTAAATATACAGGCATTTAGAGTATTGAATATATGAATGAGTTTTCTTTTAAAACCCTGTAATGTACTTCGTTTTCATAATGATCAAAACGTAATTTTAATTTAAGACTTTTAATAATTGAGTGTTCTGATTTCAAAACACTTATCAACGATCGGAAAAAAATATATTTATTTTAGAAAAAAAAATGTGGTGAAGCCTACATAAAAGCAATAAACTATGTGGAACAATAAGAAAATTTGTTTGTTAATTCATTAAATAATTTAGCAGCCAAATGGATGTAATTTGAAGCCATCTGGAGGATTTATCAGACAAAATGATAGTTGGCTCAAAGTAGTCACAGACAGATGCAACATTACAAGACTTTTCGATTACCCGTTTACTACAGTAATTCTCAAACTTTCAATACTTTCGACCCAATATTCACAATCACAATATTCGTCGCCCCTCCCCTTCCGTACAATAACGATGTATTGAATTCGATAATGCGAGACTTAGACGCTAAAGCTACAATATGACTATAACCTCTTGGCCACCGGCGTATATAAACGTCTCGCTTAGCCAGTGCGTAAATTTCCCCGGACGTATATATATACGTCTTTCAAAAATATGTTCACTATTATTCATAAAATTATTCCAAAGACTTTGTAATGCAATAAAATGACCTTAACATTGTTTGAGAAGGATTTACTTATTTCAGAGGAATTTATTTTATTTATATATATATATTCTCTTTCTCCCTCCCCCAAAACACACCACATATACGTGCATACGTGCAAAACGGTGACATTGGGGAGTGAATATTGTAACATTTAATCTGCAGTTAAGGGTTTAATTATAAGCCGTACAAAAAAATGATCCAGATAAGTGTGTGTTAGTTTTTGCATAATTTTATATATGACCAACCACACACACAGTGCTGCCACTGGTAATTATTAAACTTATTCTTAACTTAGTATTGTTAAGATAATTATAAAGTTCATTATGCAGTACTGATATATTTATATAAGTGTATTATATCTGTGTAAATGTTGTTTTTTTTTCATTATGACAGAATGTATTTTGTTTGTATTACTTTCAAAAAATTAATAATTTTTTGAAATAATCTTTTGTTTTCAACTTTTCAATATGCTCGAGCCCCCTTCTAGAGTTATCACCCCCCCCCCCCCCCTAGGGGCGCTTTCCACAGTTTGAGAAGCACTGGTTTACTAACTAAAATGTTTGACACAGAAACACGCAAATTAAGGTGATAAAAACACCTCGAAGACAGATATTTTCCTACTTATCTTCATGTTGTTGCATGTTTATGCTTCAGTGATTTGATATAGAAAATTATTACGATTCAATAAATTATCAACATATTTCTCATTTTATTTAAAGCTTTTAAAATATTTTTTGTTTGGCAGATGATGTAATAATGGATTCAATCTGATTTTTGCTCAGGAAACGTAATAGGAAAATCTGCTTTTTTTTTACGAACCACGATTTATTTTCAAAAAGAATCCTTGATATATTATTTTGTTTTTTGATATTCCATGTTAAATATAGTGGATAATGTTTCCCTTTAGAGACATTTTATTTGACATTACAAAATAAGTCTGTGTTCTTTCAAAAATTCATTTGTTCTAAGCTACCAATTCAAAAAAAATATATATATTTGCTCAACTTGAGTTAAGTATAACAGATAATTTCGAATTACGGAGACACAGCACTAAACAATGCATTGGAAGCCACTTCGTTTAGTGTCTTTAAGGTTATTTATCCAGTAAAGCAAGTTGTTTCCCCTTATAATAAAATATTTACTCCTTACTTATATAGTGAATTGCGGTGGTATTGCGACGGTAAAAACTACATAAAAAGAAAGCTCTTTTTAGTATCTCTTTCTTTAAACTGGGTTAATCTTTCGTTAAGATACCACAAGTAATACTCCTCTCCATTCCAATCTAAAAAGAAGAAAAATTCAGAATTTTGTAAAATTTAAATAGTTTTTGGCTCACGCGCTTGATGTTAAATTTAATTTCTCTGTTTTTGCTGGATGAATGCATGTATGTACAAAATGTTTGGCACAGAGTTTAAAAGTTTTAATTATCCTGAAAGAGTTTATTATATTATCTATCTATATATATATATATATAACAATGTACTGTTGCTAAAGGGGCTCAATACAATTGACCACTCAAAATTAGATCGTCACTTGCATGCACCGCAAATGCAATATAAAAGACTAACATTAAATTAAAGACGTGCTTCGTGGGGCTAAAATGGTGAAAAGAAGGCTATTTTTAAATATTGGGCTTGGATTTGTTTTCGTATGAGCTGATTCAGTAGCCCGAAAACTAATATTAGCGATTTTAGAGTTTTCTTAAAGTTACCTGACGAAAAGAATTATTTCTTATAAAGATTGCGGACCATTCTTCCTAGAAAACGGTAATTATGTGGATGTAACCAAGCAATAGTGATTTGTATCTAATCAATCGATGCAGAAAGGAAAGATTTACTGAACACGCTATTTGTATCAACATCACAACACTACATGTGATGAAACACATATTATGCCTATTTCATATTGTTAGTGATGAATTTTTTTCTGTCTTAAGAACTTCATACTAACAAATATAATCTGCTACAAAACAATCGTTATGTGCACTTCATTCGATTTCACTCGCAATACAGTGGAATGTACGCTAATCGTTCATGGCTGCTATTACATCTGTGACTGAAAAAAAAAAACGAATGGTTGACGACTAAAAGGCATGACATTATTTTTACAGATAGATCCTGTTTTTACTAACAATAGTCAGATTAGAGTCACCGAGCAGTAAGATTGCTTAATTATTGTCTTTTTCATTGCCATACCAGACCTATACCTAATCCTAGAGCTTGCAATAATATTGTACATTTGACACATATTGTTGTAAGCCTCTTTCAAAATTTGGGACGTGCCCCCTAAGGGGGCGTGATAACTCTTCAAGGGGGGCGAGAATATTGAAAAGTCGAGAACAAAAGATTATTTTTAAAAATTTATTAATTTACTGAAAGTAAACAAACAATAATGCATTTTGACATAATAAAAAATAAAATACAGATTTACGCTGATGTAATATACTTATAAATGTATGAGTACTGCAAAATGTATTTTATAATTAATTTAACAATACTAAGTCAAGAACAAGTTTAATAATTACCGGTGATCCCATGGGATTGTCATGAATAAGATTATATACAAAATTCAACACTTCCCTTGATAATTTGAGCTGTTTATAATTAATCCTTTAACTGCCGATTAAAAGTTACAGGATTCACTTTCCAGGACCGTTTTCCACGTACGCTCGCATATGTGGGGTATCGGGAGGGGGAGTACAGAAGGCCCCCCCCCCTCGGAAATAAGTAAATCCTTCGCAAACTCCGATGAGGTCATTTTATTGCATTTCACAGCCTACGGAATAGTTTTATGAACATCAGTGCATACAAAAGATCTTATTTTAGAGAGACGTATACATACGTCCGGGGCAATTAACGTACTGGCTGAGAGAGACGTTTATTTACGCCGACGGCACTCAAGAGGTTAACGTAGTATTATAGTTTTGCGTCAAGGTTTATTATTATTGAGTTCAATGCAATGTTAATGTATGGAGGGGGGAGGCGATGAAAATTACGATTGAATTTTGGGTCGCAAATATTTAAAATTTGAGAAGCACTTCCCTACCAGCTTATCTCTTCGGCTGCATGTTCTTTATATTTTTTCATTTATTGAAAACCTGTGGTCGGTGATTGGAGAACTGACAGATAAACCGTCTTATAGCAAATTATTACTCATTTAGATCAACTTTATTTATGTGTGGAGGCAACATGTGCTGTCATCTCAAGTAAGACATCTAAAGCTTGTTTTATTCAATACCGAAAACTGAATCAATGCTAATTGGCAACCAGATTGACAGCCCTTAAAATTATTTTCATTAATTTCCACACCTCACATAAGGCTAAATTTTCAATCGTTTCACTTTGTACTGTGTGTAATGTACAGTGTGTCTATGGTCTCCTATTGGTTCAATCTATATGTGATCATTCCGCAGAAACTCAAGAATCGTTATAAAACACTAAATAAATAAAAGTCGAAGAACTTCAAACATTAAATTTATTAATGTTAACATAAAAAGTTCAATTCTAAAAGCTGAACATTAATTAATTATTAAATCGAGCAAACATTGCATATGCATTCATAATAATGATCCTTTCCATAAGCAAATCACGGTTTTTTTGTATGGTATGGTAATAACTGATGCCATATTAAAAAGGAAATTATGCGAAGCATTATGTAAATTAAGTGCAGAATTAGCATCATGATCTTAGCGCCACTGGTAGAAATATGTTATATAGGAAATTCAAAAGAGACAGAATATTGAAAATTTATTATAAGTAGACTGAAATTCTCTCCGCAAGATCACTCTCTGTTTTATCTACAAGATTATTCAATCGTATGAGTGTGTGTGTTGAAGCAAATTCTTATAAAACCTAGCTGATACCCGTTCTGCTCACGAGGGAATTGAAAGATTAAAAAAAAAAAAGATATTGAATGAAAATGAAACTTTTTTATGTGTTAACTTTAAGTGAAGGCAATTTTAACAAAAAAAATTTGCTTTTTTAGCATATCTCTGCTGAACAAAAAAATCATATAGGCCAAAGTTGACATCTGTAGGTCTAATAGTTAAAAAATGGATATTTTTTAATCTATAACTTTCCCGTAATACCCATGTAGATTGACTTTTGAAAACAGCCTTCTTATGGGATACCTGCTCAGAAAAGTTATATGTGTTTCAAATTTCAATTTTTTTTTAGGTTTGTTTATTTATAATAGGGATTTTTTTTATATAGATAGTCCTCGCAATCCCCTTTGGATGTCAATTTTCAAATAAACTTTTTCTTAGCGGATCTCTACTACATGAAAAAAACACGCCAGCTAAATTTTAGCTCAAAAATGGGATTCTCTTTTATCTATAACACCTTTTTATGCCCTCGTAACCCACTAGGGTTTCAATTTTAGAAAAAACCTCTTTTATAGCGGATTCAGTATTCATTAAAGGAACATGACTGCTGAATTTAAAGTCTTTAGGTCTAATAGATCAGAAATGGGAATATTTTACTATAATGATCCGAGATAATATAACCCATTAACTCGTCGCACCTACCCTTGGTTGTCGATTTTCGCCAAACCATTTATTAGCGAATCTCTACTCGATGAAAAGAACATGCCAGCTATATTTCAGGCGTGTAGGTCTGATAGTTCAAAAACGTTGATATATTTACCTATAACGTCCCTTGAAAGTCAATTTTCGCAAAACCTCTTTTGTGATGGATCTGTATTCCATGAAAGGTACATGCCTTTTAGATTTCAAGCTGTAGGATAATAGTTGAAAAAACGTGAATATTTATACTAAACGCCCCTTTACTAATCTCACCATTTCTTCGTTGTCGATTTTCGCAAAACACGTTCTTAAGAATAGTCGGTATCCCTATACCGACAATATTAAATTGAGCCAATTTAGGAACATGTTTCTCAGAAACTGTTAAATATAAAAACTTCAAATTTTGTCTGTATATTAATTAGGCTTTTTTTATTTAAATAATGGTAAAAAATATAAACTATATTGTTTACTTTTTTTAAAAAAAATTCATCGTAAAAGTATCACTTTGAAATTTTTGAAAATTGTCATTTTTTTTACGATAACTGCTTTTCAGCAAAACATTTTTGGAAAATCTCCAAAAAAATATCTCCATGATATATAGTTAGATATTATTTATGTGCAGTAAAAATTTCAAGTACCTTCACTCAGTAGATTCTTTGAAAAAGGTACACGCGGTTTGAAAACAATCATTTTGAGAAAATTGCATTTTTAGTGCAAAAAGGCACTTCATCACAAAAATAATGAATTACAACATGTATTTGCCCAATTTTATTTAACATTAGTATCTTCTTAATTTTTAAGCATAAAATAGGAAACAAAAAGGTCTTAAAATGTTCAGAAAATACATATAGAATATTTTTCAGTTTTTGTTCAACGAAATTTTTTTAGCATTTTGCATCAATTTTCACAAATTATTATGTAACAATCTGTGAAGAATTTTTAACTTCGATGCATTACAAATATCAAATTTGACCTTATAACATCATAAATATAATGTAAACGTGTATCAGTATGTAGAAGTAATGATTTGGAAATATGTGATTTTACGACATTGCGAAAAGTTTTTATATGGATTTGCATGTTCACATGCAAACACAATTTCTAAAGGTTTCAAAATTCAATATCTGCTCTAAACTTACAAGAGATTTCTAAAAAAAGTCAAAAATAAAACTGTTTTACGTTTTTAAACATGAAATTTGTGTATTTTTATGCATGCAACAAGATTCTCGCAACGACAAAAGCATTATACATCTAAGTTATAATTAGTTACCATTTATTGTAATACCTTTGAATATTAAAGCTTAAAAAAACTTGTCTGAACAATAAATAAACATTAATATTTGTAACAAATTGAAATATTTAAAATACATTGTTTAGTTTTCCCAAAAACATGTAACATAAAAATATCACTATGAATTTTAAAAAAAAAATTAACATTTTTTGTCACGATATATGGATTTCAGTCAAATATTTTGGGAAAATCACAAAAAAACTCACATGAATATATATAGCTACATATCGGTAACATGAGGAAAAAAAATTCATGTGCAAACATACATTACTTTCAAAGAAAAAAAAGCATTCAGTTTTAAAAAATGCATTTTTTTTTTCAGAAAATTGAATATTTACTTTAAAGTGTGACCTCATTACAGAAAAATAATGAATTACAACTTGCATTTGTCCAATTTTACTAAACATTAGCATCTTTGCAATTTATTTTGCATAAAATAGTAAACAAAAAAAAAAGTCTTCAATTGCCCATAATAGCATTTTTCAGTTTTTTTAACGAGATAATTTCTAGTATTACATCAATTTTCTCAATTCTGTATCAATTTTTGAAAAATTAGTAGCTTTCATGCTTTACAGATATCAAATTTGAACGTAAAGCATCGTGAATATAATGTGAAAATGTATCAATATGGTTTTGGTATGAATTTGAGATGGTATTTAAAAATACCTGATTATACGACATTTTGAAAGTTTTCGCTGGGTTTTTGTAAAGTTATCATTAGGTTTTGTGTGTTGTTGCAGACAGTTTCTAAGTTTTAAACTTCAAAAGTTACTCTAAACTGGACAAATGATTTCTAAAACAGCCAAAATAAAATTGTTTTTATGTTTTTAAACATGAAATTTATGTATTTTTAAGTATGTAACAAGCTTCTCGCAAAGACAGCAAACATCACATTTGATGTATCATCTCATACCTTTATCTCATAAGCTATTAAACATAAAGACTTAGGATTTTGACTATATGTATTAATTATACACTTATATTTATAGTGAAGTGAATTTTTTTTAAATATATTAATTGGTGTTTTCAAAAACAAACTTTTAGTTGAGCGAGCAAATATGATTTTTATGAATTTATTGAAAATTGTCATTTTTTGTTATGATATCAGCTTAAAAATATTTCAAAAATGTCACTTCAGTATACACAAGTGCATTTAAGAAATAGAGTACATGCATACAGTAAATTTACACAATTTAAAAAAAAACATTTAGAGTACAATTTTTATAAAAAAATCTTACCTTGTAAAAGTATCACCCTATTTATTTTCTATCACATATTATCTTCGTTATGATTTATGCATAGTTATTAAATTAAGATTCATTACGTATATATTTCTCACCTGGTCACAATCATATATCCTAATTTTTTTTTCTTTTAACATTTTTCTTAAACACGCGAAGATTTAGTAATTAGTAATAATAACTAATTAAAAATGAATTTAATTAAGTGTCAGTAAAAATGACTACATTTTAAGTATAACATTTACTAAAACCCACATGAAAATCTGAAATTGCCTCCAAAGATTTTTAGCAAATCTAACAGTTGCAGTTATACAATTATCTAAAGTTAATGCAACTTTTCTCCAGTTTTAAAAAGACAATGTTTACATTTCTATCTGTCAAAATGTGCATGGTAAATCAGCTGATTATTTTTTAAACTCATTTTAAAATACTTCTAATTCATATAATGATTTGTAGGTTATATCATTGAAATGGTCTTGATTTGGAGATTTTAGAAATATCAAAAACTCAAAATCGATTTTCAAAAGATTTTTGCTCGATCGACTGCTCTTAAAGGAACTCAATTCCATCAATAAAATTGGCCAATCTAATTTCAGATCTGTGGGTATAATAGTTCAAAAATGGGAATATTTACCTTTAACACCCTTTAAGCCCCTGCAACGATCTTTATGGGTCAATTTTCATTAAAACCATTTTGTAAAGAATATCTACTCTATGGAAGGAATCTGCTTACCAAATTTCAAGATTGTACGTTGAATAGTTTAAAAATGGAAATGGTTATCCATAACGCCTCTTAAGCCCCAGAAACGCACTTTGGGGGGCAATTTTTGCTAAATCCGTACTTAACTGTTCTCTACTTCACGAAAGGGACATGCCTACTGAATTTCAAGTCTGTAGGTTTAATAGTTCTGGAGATATCGTGATGAATGAGTGAGTGAGTAAACCGCGTTTCTCCTTTACGTGAAAGTATAAAGGGGGGAAACAACTTAAAATATCTTAAAAATGTAACTTAAATCGTTCTTTCCATTGCTTGTATTTGCACACTGCATTAAATTTCTGTAGAAAAAAAATGTAGAAGAAGATTTCCGTGTTACAAACAGCACTTGCATTAATGTAGATGTCATTTAATCTCAAAACCTCAACAATAAAGTCAAACATATAATTCAATCACCAAGTCGGCTCATCATTTTAACGAAATCTTAGCATACTCGTCCAGAAAGAGGGAATTTTCAATCGAAGAGGAGACTCTTCCATTCAATGTCAGAGATGTTCATTGCTCAATTATTAATCTCACAAAAGAGAAATAATTTCTTCTTCTTAATTCTTTATTTTCTACTTAATGACGTCTTCCTGAAAGGTATCTAACGTGCATGTTACTAGCAAAAGATTCCACTACATTCATTTCCCGCTCAGATATTTTCAAACGCATTAAACACACACACATAAGCACTTATAAGATAATAATACTAAATGTAATAATTCCATCCTTATATTTCATATATAAGGATGGAACTCATTTTATAAAAGGAAAAATATGAATGATACAAAATATTTCAAATAAAAACGTTTTATTTCTTTAGCTGAACAATGAGAGATACCACAGCTATCTTCAGGAGGATATATGTAATATTCTGCAAAATTTTTACCAAACCATTTAAACAAGTTGAAAAAAAAATTGATGGCTAATCAAAACAAAATTCAAGTTAACGATAGTTTGAAGTACACCTTTCTAAAGACTTTAATAGAACTCTCAATGTTGTGGGAACAGTATAATATAATACCGAGTCTTGTTGAAAGTCCTCCAAGAGCTACGATGAATGATAACATTCAATATTTCTCCATTACAATGGGATTTAAAAGGGGTGCAAAAGTAGACTCGAACATTTTAGGCGACTACAGAAATTCTGGTTTTATAATTTACTATTTCCAGGAATTAAAATATGTTTGTTTTCCAGAAGACAATTTCATCATACATCTAGATCCTTTTTGAGTGTATAAGATCATATTTAACATTTTGCAAAGAACATCTGCTTTAAAACAGAGATTATGAGAAAGCCATTCTATCTATTGTTGAGCTTAGTTTCAGACTAAGGAAATTCTTGTAGTATATTTATCTATAAAGAATAAGAGACACACACACACACTATATATATATATATATAAATGTGTGTGTGTGTGTGTGTTTTACAACATCCATCAAAAAAAGCGCGTGACAGAAGTGTGATGGTATTGGTACAAATCATGCTGGGCAAGCGAGCATACCTCCTTATTTCTTACAGATGCTTTGTGAATGCTGATATATAAAAATGAAGTCTCCGAGTTGAATGTTCATTTTCTTTAGAATCATTTTGCCTTAATCTTGTTTCTATGATGGTAAAGCAAACTCTCAATAGCCACATATGATTGCAGCATATTTGTAAAAGTAAAAGGATATTCCCTAGATAGATTGATCAAACTAACTTCCGGACTATATTATTAATAAAACTATTTTAAAGGTTCTAAGGATGTAAATTGCAGATTGCCCTCGTTTTCCTGGAACCCCATCTAGATCTGAAAACAAAGTAACTGGAAAAGCAGGAGTATCATTTATAGGTTATAACAATTTCAAGTGTTGTGAGAAGTTGTAAAGATCTTGGGAAATATACACTTTTTTAAAACTATTTTTATTTCGTTTTGTAACATATCTAATGGATGAATGTTCATAAATGCGTGCACTATAACTTAGGTTTCCATTTTTATATAATATCAAATTAAGTATAGCTAACTTAGTTTTCTTAAATTGTGTCCAATATTTTTGAAATTTACATTTTTAACATTAAAATAGAGTTAATGTGTAATTTATTTTGAGAACAAATGTTTCTATTATTAAATCTAAAGGTTCTATTTTTTTTACGAAAAACGCTTACATGATCCTCAACTCTAACAAGTTCTAACTCTAACAAGACTAAATCAGTGTTTCTCAAACTTTCAATATATGCGACCCAATATTCAATCAGAATTTTCATCGCAACCCCCTTCCCTACAATAACAATGTTTTGAATTCAATAATACTATACTCTGACGCTAAAGATACAATACAGTTTTAACCTTTTAAGTGTCACTGGAGTATATATATACAGTAAGACCCCGCTTAACGTGGCGTATACGTTCCATCAAAGTTGAGAGTAATATGAAGCAGCGTTAAACGAGGTTATCTCATCAAGTAAATAATGGGGTTACGGGAAGATGGGTAGAAAATTGGTCAGGTATTTTACCATTAAACTTTTTAATTACGTTTTTATAACGATGAAAAACAAAAAGTTATTTCTTACAAATATAGAAACATGATTATCGAATATACATATAAAAATAAATAAAATTCTAAGTCCATAAGTTTACATTTCAAATCATTCAGTCTCTTCTGTATTTCCAATTTTCTGCCTTTTTATCAAGAAGGTA
>BMAV01023024.1:0-72473 GCA_019973955.1 Trichonephila inaurata madagascariensis | reverse complement strand
ATCCTATTTGCACTTTTGATTTAATTCTATAGAAACTGCCCCCTTAATTATTCAACAATCCTCATTGAAATTTTAGTTTTATTTTTATCTGTTTTAAACAGTTTTTTTTATCTTAGATTAGTCTTTATAAAATAATTTTTTTTCAGAATATGCCTTCGTGCTTTTTATGATAGTTTGAGTTATGTTTTATCTATAATTGGATCCTATTTTATCGGTTTCATCTTGTTTTATTTATTTCAATTAATGTTTATATTACAATTTTTTCTCATTTTATTTTTAAGGTGTATTGGCTTCAAATATTTGTTTTTTTAAAAAAAATTAAATTAATGTTAATTTCTTTTCCAATTTAGAAAATTTTCCATTTTTTATTTTTCCTTTTCTTTTTCAATTCATGCATATTATTTGGTATGTTTTGTTCCTATTTTAGTCCATTACTTAATTTGTTGCCAACTTGGTAAATTGTTGTTGCCCAATTTCATAGTCTATATAAAATTACAAGCCAATAAGAAAAAAATAATGTGTCGGCCTAATTTGGAAGCATTCTTTCTCTCACAGTCGCTCTAAGTGTAGACTGCATTAGATTTTTTTCTGGAATTGTTATTGTATTATATTATCTTTTTACTAAATATAGCTCTGATTCACTGGTATTTACCAGTTATAGAAATTATGGAGCCAAATATAGAAGCACACCGAAAAACACTTTAGTTATTTTCCGTCATTGTGTTTATGCATAATAAATATTTCTCTTTGGAGAATACCTTAATGCTCGTATTTGAGACATCTTGTAGAAGCTGTCACCAGCCTATAAATGATAAATATAATTTTATTTGTTCTAGATAGTTTTTTGACTTTAGGCGAGTTTGGGAGATTGAAGTGTTTTATTTTAAAAACCTACCGGAAAAAATAAAGATTGTGTTTTTCAGCTAGTATAAATATAATTAATAAAATAAAACGTTAAATGTTAGTGTAAAAAGAAATTTTGCATGAGCTTCTCTTCAACGTATTAAGAACTTTAATGTACCCTTCTTTCATTGTTGCTGAAACTGTAATGTATTTCGAAAGAAAAAAAAATAGTCAAAATTACAGCTGGCAAAAAAGCGGATCTGAGCAGTGATAAAATAAACAAAACTCAGACACATTTATATACTTTTTTATATTCACGATAAATTTGTAATCCCATATTTTGAAGAAAGCCTTTATTAAAGTTCTCGACTGCATACAGTGATTTTTTTAAAAATGTATTAGATTCAAACATTCATAAAACATGTACATAAAATTCGACGACTTTACAAAATCTAATATTTTATAACTACAAAAAAAAATGCCTTTAGATTTCAAAAATTTTTACATGTTTACTATTATGTAGATGCAGAAAATATCTAATATTCAGTGTGAAAAGTAATTTTTACTGTTATATCTCTCGTAGCAATACTAATAAAATAAATTGTATTAATAAAATATTTTATTTTATAGAAGCAAGGAATATATGAAAAAGGATGAGCTTCACTTTTAAGGAATACAGCTAACGTTAGTCTTATAGATTTTAAAGTAATTAATTTCATAGCTAGAGTTTATTTTTCGCAGTAAAACCAGTAAATCCAGATGAACACTTTGCTCTTTTTATTCACTTAGGATAAGCATAGCAAAAGAAATTTTCCTCGGGCCTTAAAAATCTAAGATAAGAGACTTATTGCTCCTGCATCTAATAATTTTTCACATTACGAAACATAAATCCGTTTTTAGTTCCCGCCGTTTTAATTGTCGTCTGTACCTGACATAGATCCTTAGAAATAATGGGAGAGAAAGCAATTTATAATTTACGCTTAATCCTTTTTACCGCGTTCTTTGTTCTCCTTTTATGAGCGGTAATTAAACTTTTTTTGATTTATTTCGCGCCCTGTGACGCCCTTAACTCAGCATGCTGTAATTAAAGTCACTGCCCCTTCTCACGTTCTCCATCCAGCCCCGGTACGGTCGCTTAATCATAGAGATCAAGAATCGCGTGGCAAGAATATGAGGTTCTGTTCCCTGCTTTTGCCTATTAACAGTTTTCCGGATTCACGGGGTTGCCCATCTGAAAAGGATTTCACCTGTTTCAAAATAAAAGAATGAAATGTTCTTTTTGTGAAGATGTTAAAAAAATAAATGTTTAATTGCAAAGGTAAACAAGTAGTGCTTGATGAATCTAAAATGTTTACATGCAAGAAAATTGTTTATTCCTTTATTAATTCTTATAACTTATGGAAAAATATGCGGTCAGTTTAAAGCTAAGACAAAATTCTGAGTGAGGGATTATTTATTAGCATTACACGAAAGACTACTGACTTCATAATTTTTAGCCAAGTTCATGTGATAATGTGCATGACACTTTACTTGACACCCCTTCTCCAAACTTCCAAACCCCACCAATGGGAGAACTTACAGCTTATATTGATATAACGTACATCAGCCCTGTACTCGGTGGGCCTTTAGTAGCATTAGGGCTTGAACTTATGACACTTTGGCCATGAGTCCATGAATATGCTACAACGGGAGAAAATTCTGAAGCTTTTGAATGGGAAATCTTTAATTTATGTTCATAATCTGAAAAGGAAATAAAAAAAAATTACAGCAAGTATTCTAAATGCAAACGTTCCAAACCTCATTCATTTTTTAAAAAAAAATAAATTGTATGTAATTCCAACGAGGTATTGCGCCATTTTTCCATCAGTAATCTAACTTGTGTATCATTTTGATGTTAATTCAAGTCTTAACTGTGCGCATACTTCATATACAGTCACTCAAAAAAGTATTGGGACACACTACAAGTTCATAGATTTTTATAGTAATATTTTACTTAAACATACAAATGAAACAAAAAAAAAGTAAATGTTATTTTGCTAAATACAAATAATAATTATTTTTAAAACAAAATCCATACATTAATGCAATTATGGTTGAAATTGAAAATAAAAGACATTGTGAGTTAAGAAACTTAATCAAAATATTGGGACATTTCCCAATAATTTAAGAAAAACAATTCAAACTTAGAAATTAATATCTTGTTGGGTCGCCATTGCTTTTTATGACCTCTCGAAGTCTATTTGGCATGGATAGGATCAATTTTTTTGCAAAAAGATCTATCGATTTTAGTCCACCCTTCGACCAAATATTTTCTTAAATCCTGCTTGTTAAAAATTTGGTGCTCATACAGTTTTTGCTACAAATAATCTCACACATGTTCAATGGGATTAAGGTCTGGACTTTGAGCAGGAGTATTAATAACACTAGGACCGTGATAGACAACCCTTAACTTGAAAATATCTGCAGTATATTTCGGGTCATTATCTTGGTATAATTTAAAATATCTTGAGATTCCCAGCTTGTGTGTGTGTGCTCGCACTTTACTTTAAATTTCACTTGATATAATTTCAAGATAGACATATTCATTCATTATACCATCAATAAAATGTAAGTTCCCAACTGCAAAGCTTGCCATGAAGTCCCGGACAATTTGGTTACTCCCTCCATATTTGACAGTAGGCCTTAAGTTTTTGACACCCATTGCTGTATTTGATTTTCGCCAAACTTTTGCTTGCCATCCGATCCGAAAATATTATATTTGCTTTCATCAACAAAAATTACATTTTCCCAATATTTTGTGGGCTGCCTTACATACATTTTTTAGCAAATGCCAACATAACTTCTCAATTTGCTTTGCTAATGTAGGACTTTCTTTGAGGTACTCTGCCATGATACTTATGTTTTCTAAAGGTATTCGACTACGTTCGAAACCATGATTTTGCAAAAGCATATAAATGGATAATATTTAAGATATTTAGTGTCACTTAGATTAGAAAATGTATATAAAATTGTTTTAAGAATAGTATTACAATAAAAAATTATTTAAGTACAATATTTTGACAAAAAATGAACATAGAATGACCAGTTTTCAAAATATGTTTGCCTGTACATAGCTCAGATCTCTGTACAGAGGCTCAACTAGAATTTTTGAAATATATAACTTAGAAGTGGGTTTATCCATGTTTTACGACAGCAGAGGGGTGGGGGATTTTAAGAAAAGAAAACGCAGATAATTATTTCAATTGGTTGTAACTCTGAAAATAATGCGAATTTTTCAAAAATCATAGTTGAGCTTCTGTACAGAGGTCTGAGCTATATACAGGCAAAATATTATTGTAATAAAAACATTTTGACAAAAGGAGAACATTTTGAAAAAAGGTTATTCTAAGTTAATATTTTGGCGAAATATTGTATTTCAATATTTTTTTTTCAAAATGTCTTTAACCCGCGATCACTCGCGCGGGGTGTTCTCTACACCCCAGCAACAAGAAAAGCCTCCTACAATTCTAAAAATAATGCGCAGAACCACAATTTTTTCTGTAGCTGCCCATTTTAGGTCATTGAACCTTCAGACCTGATGTAATCAATCTCGCTAGAATGATTGGAATGTAACGACCTTCAAAAATTTATTTGGGGTGCTGAGAACACCCCGCGAGTGATTGAGTTATATTTTCGTACTCGAAGCATCTACGGAAAATTACGTTTTACTCTTTCCGCTTACATTTTTTTTCAAATATATTAATATGCATGAATATTTTATTTAAAATTTCAATAAATGTGGTATAAAAATAATATAATTCTATAAAATAATTGTAAAATACAATTTTTTTTAAAAAAATTTCAAAACATTTTGTAGCAATTATGACAAAAACTCCATGGGAAAGGGAAGAAATAGCGACTTTGTCGTCTATTAGATACTGTATCAACAGATTGAAAAAATGAACTAAGTGAATTCGATGACTGCGTGAATTCGTAACCAAAGTTGGAGAGATGAAACTTGAAATTCTAAATTTTTATAATACAGGTGGTGTTGATTCCACTGATGAAATGTGCAGTATATATTATGTATCGCGAATATGTAACCTTTGGCCATTGCGAATATTTTATCATCTACTTAATACCGCAGGAATTAATGCTTCCTTTGTCTATCATTCGGTTCTTCCTGAAAATAAATGAAACATTCAATATTATTAGAGGAGATTAGAATGGATCTTGTGCAGCCACTGTGGGATATGAGATCGGATTTCCCAAACATTAACAAAACACTCAAAAGAAGCTTTACTGACACAGAATATATTAAAAAGAGCACTAATCCCCCTAAAAAGGGGTATTGCACTGCTTGTCCACGGGTAAAAGATGTAAAAATTATTTGTTTTTGTCTTCAATGTAAGAAAAATATGTGTTTAAAGCATATGAATACAGTCTGCTCCGAATGTTTGAAAAATGATTTAAATTATATTTTTCTACTTTTTACTATCCTTATGATTAATTATAAAGTATATTTATTATTGGTAATACGTTTTACTTGTGGTTTATGAAAAAATATAAAATTGTGTACTTTAAAATGAAAATTTTGTAGGTTTTGTTTAAATTAATGCTAGTCTCATTTAAATGCAATAAATTTAACAATTTTGTTTGTATAATACAAAAAACCTCTTATACTTCATAAGTATATATCATAATTGTCTTAAAAAAATTTTCTTATTTAAATACACGTGTTAAGAGTTTGGGGTGTTCTCTACACCCCGCGAGTAACGACGGTAGAAAAACAGGCGCGAGTGACCGCGGGTTAAAACAATTTTATACATGTATTATAATCTAAGTGACACTAAATATCATGAAAATTATCTGTTTATGCGCTGTTTTAAAATTAGGGTTTCGAACGTAGTCGGATACCTAAAACATTTCTGACAGTTTCAGGATTTACTGATTTCCTGAATCTACTTTTACATTATAAAGTCATTTTTACTGCTCTAGTACTTGGATTAATGTGTATTGCCTCACAATCCTCCTCTCTTCACGTTCATTAAATATCCTTGGATGTCCTGATCATTGCTAGTTTTCAACACTATTTGTTTTCTTGAACCTGTCAATGATGTTAAAAACAGTAAACTTACTCAATTTCAAGATCTTTCCTATACAGCGAACAGATTTCCCCTTCTTTCCAATGACGTATTACGAGATTTTGCACACCAACCTATATATGTTTGTTTCTCGTCATTTTTTCTATAAATAATCTTATGTGTTGAAACATTTATGTTGACACTTCTAGTCTAAAACAGTGATTTGAAATTAAGTTTTGTTAATACTTTGTATATTTTTTAAATACTCATTTCAAAAGTGTACCAATACTTTTTTGACTTCAGTGTGCATTTGAATTATATTTGAAAAGGTAGATGAAATTATATTTCTATAATACTAATAAAATTTTCCTCACATACTGTACACCAAATGTTGAAATATTTCTTAAATAATTTTGTTTTTGTTTTAATTTCATAAATATTTTTGTAAATGGCTTTACAAGTATGCATGCCAAGTGTCCCAATACTTTTTTTGAATGACTGTAGAAGAATCGTGATATATGTAAATAAGATTAAGTATATAAAGTGAATTAACGTAATAGTAGGAGTAGCTGTTGATACTGGGAAGGGTGCGATAATTAATCAACAGATCGTGAGCAATCAAGGTGATATCCAGAGTTCTGTTTGAAGTAGGATTCTATTTGTCAAGTACATTATAAAATTTCGGGGTCATTTCTTTGGAAGGTTATACACAATCCACTTGTTTATTTTTCTATTTGTTTTAAAAATATAAGTAATATTCTATCTTAAATCTTGTGAGAAAGTATTTACAACATAAAGTAATCCGTTAATCAGTAAGATAAACAAACTGAGATTAATTCAATAATGTGTTATGACTACCACACTTACAACTGTGTCGAGTTTTATTAAGGTTTGATCAGGACCAGGATTTTTTAAAGTATCAACACAATTTAGGGGCTACCATTACCCAATGATCATAATTCTTTTTTGATTCTTATATTTGTAGCATAATTCATCATTAATGCATATGAAAAACCATATGTAATAAATAAAATTGGTACAGAGGGAAAGAACAAAGTGGTTTTCATGTCAGTATGAATGTAAATATTACATATTTCTTATGACAGTAAATATTGCATATTTCTTATGACAGTAAATATTACATATTTCTTATGACAGTAAATATTACATTTTAGAAACAAAATTACTCATAAAATGCATTAAAAATTGTTCTGTACAGTTTATTAAACATAATGTTTGACACAGAAAATATTTTAGACAAGCCCACTGGAATAAGAACTAGACGGCCGACCAGTTCTCAGGTGGGTTGACTACATAGAAAACAAAATTTCGCTATCCTAAGAGAGATGTCTTGGGAAGACCATGACCAAAAAATGAGGCTAGAAGAAAAATCCTGAGAAGGCCATGGCCCAACAGGGGTTGTAGTTGTATTGAAGACGAAGAATTTTTTAATGACAAATCTTACGTCAAAACTGGGACATTACTCCATTTTTTTTAAAGGATTATTTGAAAAGTTTGTAATCTAAATGAATAGGCATGATTGTCTTACATTTATTTCATTATTATATATAACAATAAAAGTTTGCATATGCATTTGTTCATATGACCCCGGTTTCAAGTAGTAACAAAACCTAAAATGAAAACATTTCTTTTTTAATTTAAATTAATAAATCTGTATAAAAAAAAAGATAGGCCATGTAGTAAGATAATGTATGTGGAAACTATATATATTTTGAAGCAAAGAAACCTTTAAATTTTACCTCTTAGAAATTTTAAGTTTATGAAATAATATAAACAAGATTCACATAGTATTCACGACACATTAAGCATTTAATTAAATCAATACATTTTTGTTTGATCAATAAAAATAAATAAATATTTTTCACGTAATAAAAATGCTCTATTTTTTCTGTGTTTTAAATAATATATCTCGTAAAAAAATAAGGATAAATAAGGTAAATGGTTTTAATAACTCACTGTACATTTTTAATTTAATATTTAACAATATAAGTAAAATGACTTAAATTAAGAAATTTCTCTGTCCTTACTCTTTTTTTTTATTTCTCTCAAAAAAAAAACTTTAAAAACAAATATAAAGCATTATAAACATCTTTCAAAGGAAAAAAAAAGGGAAAAGATGACTCTCAATTCTTCCTGAAAGTTATGTGGGATTCCTTCAGAAAATAAATTTCTATTAAAATATTCTTAACATAAACTAGCAAAAAGAGTCATGAAAGCTGAAAGTAAAATAAACATTTCTCTAACACCCTTCATTTCACCCACTTCACTCCTTCTCTTAATCTCGTAGACTCTCATTTAACAACATCCTCATTCATTATAAGTAGACACACGAAGACAGAAAAGTACTCTTGAGTTAAAGAGACTCAAGAATGTCTTCTTTCTTACAATAAATTTTTAAAAAAATACTACAAGAAGTCAATTTAATTTTCTTTAACATTAAAAACCATTATATACTATTTTAATATCAAAATCTGTAGAATAATTTACTTAAACAGAATCGAGAAAATATTACATCATAGGGTATTGCGTTCTCAGGGGTGATAATTTTGTTTCTAGGGATGAAAATACAAACACTTTTCAAATAATTCTTTTTCAAAAAAAATGAAGCACCAAGAAGGAATTGCCCATTTGTAATGAAATTTCGCAGACAAAAATATCTTGATTTAACATGCAAATTATCAAAATTTCAAGGTCAAGGAACATGAATTGCGGTCGTAGCACTGTGACGAGCTCATCGCGTTTTCTACTAAAACTCCTCTTGGACCCAAAAGCCAAATTCTCTCTTCCAACTCTACTTATCCTCCATACAACTATAACAGCTCAATTATATGTTAATACCATCCTGCGGCTGGTTGTATTACCCTTAATGACATGTCATCCAGGGGCCAGTTTCCAACATGATAATGTCAGGCTCTATACCACTCACATATCTCTTGACTAGCTTCGTGCCGATAATATTCTTCCTTGGTCAGTATGGTCCCCAGTCCCTTCATCAATCGAACATGTTTTGGACGTGGTAGAATGCCATATTCGGGCAACACAAAATATTACAGATCTCGACCAAAAACTAGTGAATACCTGGCAGAATGTATCTCATGATAACATTAGCAACCTAAATCACTTTTTATCGAGGCGTATACAAACATGTATGCTGCAAAGGGAGGTTCCACCAACTACTGATTTTAACATTCAAGCTGTAATAGTGAGCTATGGATAAGTCATATGTCCTTCATTTTTTTATCATTTTATTATCAGTGTATTAGCTGTATACCTACTTCATTTCATTAAAAACTACCACTTCCTCAATGTTGCTGCGATTATTGTGCAAAAGAAGGTAGGTGTAATTCTTTTAAATTAAAACTAAATAATTCGAATCTTTTACTCATTACTTATAAGGGAATGATAATACCAAAAAGTACAAATGTTTAAAATATAACCGTAATTTTAAAAATTATAAGCAACTGAAAGTAAGAAACATTTCTGTAATAAATATTAAGTAAATTTTACGTTGTGCATATTTTTTTTTCTAAAATAGTAGCCTTTGATGTATAAAATTTTATAGAATTATAAAATATATCCTACGCTTGAAACCTTACTTAATTTTAGTATTATATATCTTTTGTATTTCAAAATATTTGAAAAATATTGAGATTAAAAAAACAATTAAACATATTATTGTATTTATATAAAAATAAAATATTAAATAGAGTGTAATAAGGATATACATTTTTAACTTTATAATTCAACTTATTTCTAGTAATTAGAGCTAATACTTCAGAAAATATTATGCGCAATATAGAACTTAATTAGTATTTCTTTCAGAAATGTTTCTTATTTCCATATATTTATAATTTTTAAAATTATGAATATATTTTAAACATTTTACACCTTTTTGAAGCACAGCCTCATTCCGTTACAAATACTATGTAAAAGCTTCGAATTATTCCATTTTAATTTCAAATAGCTATATCTATTTGAAAATTTTTTGTTTCCATCCCTTACGACACAGTTAACACTCCTGAGACCCTTTATAGTTTGATAATTAACGTTATTTTTTTTTTGAAGATACACTGGAACTAGTGATAAAGGGCTTTGTTATTCTGAGTTAAGGGGAGATGGTGAGGATGGCATTTTAGCTGCAATTCATTCTCCGGACTTGTACACCACAAAAACTTATGGACTTTGAGCCTTAACAGATTTATATCTCAACAGATTGCATGGCACGTCAATATTGCATCAGGACAGGATTCGATAAAAATAATCCCGGTCAAGTGTTTGGGATGCGCATGTATTTCATTAATGTATATATCGTATAATTTTTTACTATAATCAGTATTAAAAAGAGCGATAGGTGCATAAATTTGTCATACTACTTGCAGACTTTTATACGGATGTATAATAAATTATATTCATTTTCGTTAGATAAAATTAAACTGCACATAAAAAGATATTAAAAAAATCCAATAAAATTTTCAAATGAAATAAATAGTTAAAATATTTATTCAGGTCCGTTAATTTTCATCCCTTTTAAAACAAAAGAAAAAGCCAAACCTTAATCTGAGTATTTTCAAATTATATTTTGTTTCTTATTGACTTCATGCATACTTTAAGACATTGGATTTTCTCATAGAATATAAAACCATTGAAAAACACAATTTTTTGCCCACGTTTTTTGTGTTACTTTTGATATTTCTACTACACACACAATACCTAATAAAAATACAGTTATATCTCATACTTAAATATATGTTTATTGGATACCAGTGAAATGTAATACTACGTTCCGCTAAAAATCATACGATTGGAATTTACAAATTCTAATGTGAGAAAAAGTCACTCGGAATTCATCTGAAGGACTTATCTATGCAATGGCTGCTCGAAAAATACATGATTAATAGTTTTAGAATTATATCTATGCAATATTGTACAGATGTAGAACGTTGGCTTTAAAGATTAAACTAAATATTTAAGATTTTTTTAGGTTGAATGAAGTCATCGTTTTAGGATTTGAGTTATTTATTAGTTTACGTTTTTTTTAAACAAAAACAACAAAAATCAGATAAAAAAGTAAAGGACAAAGAATATGGACACTTTTTAATAGATACTATATTCTCTTCTCTTACTTGACCTGTTTTAAATATCAGTGGTCACTGAGGATGCTTCTGTGCTTCGAAAAGTAAATTAGGAGTTATTATGATAATAGCCGTTACACAATTAAATGATTATTAGTCTTATAGAACCAATTGCTTAGTTAATAAATTATGTTTTCCATATTAACGTAGATCGAGCGACTTTTTTCTTCATGTATAGAACTTTTGTATCCCGTGTCATGTTAAAATGATGATTTTTCTTTTCAATATTTTCTTGTGTTATGAGTGTTTCCTACACTCCTCACCAGACTTAACTGTGACGGAATGCGTCATATTTCCCTGCACTTGCCTACTCCAACTGTAACTTTACACCCCGAGACATTCGGACAAATAACATGAAATGCATTGGACGGACGCAAGGTCTTTTTTCTACATAAAATGACTACCGCCATTTAGACTCTAAATCTCTACAATACCTTCAAAGGTGTGATTTTCATTTACTATTCATATTTAACTATTTTTAAAACAAAATATAAATTAACTGTAAACATTTGTCATTAAAAATCTGCATGACTTCCACCTCTGGTTGTTACTCTAACACAAGTTACGGCATAAAATGAATTTCTTCATATTTTTGAATATTGAAAAGAAGACATAATTAATTTAAAAAGGAGCATATTCACCTATCAACTCATTTGCATATTCATAACACTTTATGCAAAATAATTAATTGTTCTCGTCATGAAAGATCGTGAAACCCGAAAAGTACAAATCTCGTGAAGTATAAATTAGTAAGGCTGTAAAGCTGATTTGTAGAGACAACAGACTCGGTAACTGACACATAACGGGTCAGGAATTGTAACTCAAATTGAAGAACATTGCGCGGTAGAGGTTTTGCAGTTCTTTATTAAATTAGGAAGAAATGAGCAAAAAGAACACAACTTAATAAACAAATATAAATAAATCTAATTTTATTGTGAGTTATGGAATTTGCCTGTATAGATCAATATTAAATATAATAAACCAGTTCAAAATTTGTAAAATGTTTAGTAAATTCAATTAATAATAACCATTATACAAGATTATTAAGAATCCATTACAGATAAACCATATTTAACCATAAGCTTATGAATTTGATTATTACGCATATACATATTTATATAGATTTCATACATAATTAATAATCATATGACTGAGATTACAGTCTTATGGAAGACAAAAGATTATAGTGTCCAAAAAACCCCAGGAAAAATATTTTACGAATGCTTTTTGAATATTTTCTGTATTTTAAACATCTGATACAATGATACAGATTTCTGCCATTTGAACCAAAATTTCCTTTGGAAGCCATTGCTTCAATCCTGATGTTTATTGAAATGAAATATGTTTACATAAGCTTTTGATCTTCGAATTATTTATCCTCCAAAAGATTTATTTTAAAATAGAACGTACACCAAAATACATTCGTAAACATTGGCGAATTCTACAAAATATGGTTTATAAAGTATATCTCAGGACATTTTTTAAGAGTTAACTTCTAGAATCCGATCATACGAAAAAAGTTATGGGAATAAATAAAAAAAAATAAGAGGAAGTATATACTTTAGATTGAAGTAGGTAAATTTTTTGAATGTGATACGACGTTTATTCTCAAACAATTCTTTACAAGACGCATGATTGTTTTAAATTTGGTTTTGAATTATTTAAGACTTTCTGATTCCAAGACGGATTTCTTAAATCCATAGAAAGTAGCATTTTGATATTTCTAAAATAACTCTTTTGCAGATAATATAATTTTTCTACATTTAAACTATGTTTCTTTCAGAATTTTTTGATGAAATAATAATATCAAAAATAAAAGTGCTTAGAAAATAAATAAGAATATGGAATTCTCTGTATTTACAATTTTAGAATTCTTTACATTTTCTAGAATAAGTAAAACAGATTTTTAATGATTTACTCTTAAAACAGAACAATTAGTTTTTTACTGAACACTATTTTTTAAAGTATCCGAATACGTTCAGAACCGTGATTTTGCAAAGCGTATAAATGGATAATATTTATGATATTTAGTGTCACTTAGATTAGAAAATGTATATAAAATTATTTTAAGAATAGTATCACAATAAAAATTATTTAAGAGAATTTTTGACAAAAAAGAACATAGAATGACCCCTTTTTTAAAATACTTTCCCTTTTTAAAAAGGCTTGTATTATAATAATATTTTGCCTGTATATAGCTCAAACTCTTAAAAGGCTCAACTAAAATTTTTGAAATATATAACTTAGAAGTGCATTTATCGATGTTATACGTCAACAAAGGGGAGTAATTTTTATAAGAAAACGCCGATAATTATTTCAATTGGTTGTAACTCTGAAAAAAATGGGAATTTAAAAAAAAATAGTTCAGACTCTCTGCAGAAGTTTTTACTTTATATAAGCACACACACACACAAAATATTATTATTTTAGAAGCATTTTTTATAAAAGGAGAACATTTTGAATAAAGGTTATTCTAAGTTAATTTTTTGCCAAAATATTGTATTTAAATAAAAAAATTTTTGTCCAAATGTCCTTAAAACAATTTTATACATATATTTCAATCACAGTGACACTAAATATCGCGAAAATAATCCATTTATACACTTTTTTAAAATCACGGTTCCGAACACAGTAGCATACCTAAAGGCATAAGAATAAAATTCTTCAAAGCTACGTGCTCAAGAAATAAATCTGATTAATTATTATTTCACAACCTTTCAGACATGTTAGGTTCAGTCATTAAAACTTTATAGTAAATATTATGTGTGCAGATATTTTATATTATAAAATAAATATTCTGTAAATAAGTTACTAACTGATGGTCGCGAAAATGCCTTAAAATACATACGAATTTATTTTAAGAAAATCACATAAATGAATTATTTTTTTATAAACACTAACAAACTGAACTAAAGACAGCTTTTTAAAAAGAATGTTGAATCAAAGTTTACTGCAAAAACTAAGAGAACATTAAAACAAAGAAATAAGCGTGAGTATTCAATTCTTTGCAATAATTTGTCTCACATGGAAATTAAAAAAATTCAGTGTTGAAACATAACTTCTAAGGTTATTAAAGCATCTTTTTTGAGAAAATTGCAGGCAACTTTTGCATCATATTAGTATGTTTGTTCGTATGGGCCAGAGGCCTCAGTAGAAGGGTGTTGTCTCTCATTTGGGGTTTATGAAGCTATAATAGGGTTCCCTGAGCACATTAGTGAGTACTAGTGAGTCACATGAAAATTTGGATTGACAAAATTGTGTTTGTCTAAAAGGACATATTTGTGTCCAATGGTAGGTATTAGAAATGCCTTTTTTGGTGCAATTTTTACATGGAGATGGTGAGATTAGTGGCGTAACGTACACCCCTGCAAACCCCAAATCATCGGGGTAAGCAGGAGTCTAGAGATCCCAAAGCCTGAGTGCAGCCAAGTACGTACTTCATATTTAATATATTTATAAAATATTAAAGGCCAAAAAAAACTAAACTTTGCACCGGGGTCTAATATTCTCCGTTACGCAAATGAGTGGCATTCCATGTTGAAAATGTGTATTGAGGTTGAGCCTAAATCCTCGACTTGAAATATTATGGGTATGGAGATTATTTAAATGGTTGGGACACAACCTCAAAAACATTTTGAACATTTGGTCTAAAAGAGTTGTGGGATCAGGTATAAAAATGTAGTTTGTCTAAGTCTCATGGGTTGCTCATTTTGCCTAAAAGTGTTTTGTTCAGGCCTGAAGTCTTGGATTTTCGTCAGTTCTGTAGGTGTAGTGGGAAGGTTAATAGTCATTAATTGTTTTATTTGTGTGTGTAGGCATTTAAGCTGTAAGGACTTTTAAAATGAAGTTAGGTGACAGATCTAATTGTCGTCCAAAAATAATTTTTTTAGAAAAATATTGTTCTAAGTTATTTTTCAATTGGTGTTGAGAGAAATCAGCTAAATTAACTGAATTGGACTTTAGAAAGTTTTCGATGAAAACAGAATAAAGATCTGCTAAATTTGAAATATTTAGCCAATAATTAATGCAATGTGTTAGAACAGATCCTTTAAAGGTTTAGATATATTTAAATTTTTTCAATAATCATCATTATTATTTTGTTTACATTTATTATTAAAGTATTCTAACCAGAATTCTATTCTTATGCCATTTTCTGAATCGAAAGGGATTACGTAGGGTCCAATGGGAATTTGAATAGCAGTGCTGCCTGAGCACTACCTTTTTCCACAGATTACTTTTCCATTCTTTTGCACTTTTTAGCCATATCTAAGAATCATTAAAATTGATTAAATTTTAAATTAACTTTATAATTTTAAGATCATGGAATACAGAAAAATGTAAAATTTCTACATCAATATAAGTCAAAACATGAGAAAATGAAAATAACCATAATTTTAACATTAAACACTAAAACAAAACTTATATTTCTTACTTATATTCTGTTATTTATATTTTGATTATTTTATAAACTGATCTACTTATTAATTTAATGAATTGTTAATTTGCACTTGAAAAACAGATAATAATTAAAATGATCCAACATAAAATATTAAAACAGTAATACCTCTTAACACTATTTATATAAGATGATAATTATGTTTCCAATCTTCTCTAAGAATTCCAAGAAATTAAAATTTCGTAATAGGGATTAAAATTTATTTATAGTAAATAATTTCTTATTGCTTTACTAATACGCAGTCTTAAAATTAATTTTATTTTATTTCCTTTATAATTAAGTAAAGAATTCTGCAACTTTTGATTATATTTTGATTCTTTTTTAAATACACTAATTATATTTAAATAAGCATCATGTGATAATTTAAAAAAATGTATTGTAAGCTGAAAATATTGAATAAATGTAATAAAACAAAAAGAAAAATAACATAAAAAATAACATTTTTCTGCATGAAAAATTGAATTTCTTTATGCAAAAATAAAAAATTTAAAAGGTTTGGACCAATTATTTTAAAATATATAAAAAATTGTAACGTCTTGGTAGAAAAAAACACAAAAAATGTAAGCTACATTTTAAAAAACAGTATTTTTTGCTTCATAGGTTACAAAATTAAGTAAAAAGTCAATAACTGTCCAACCGGTGCAGTCCATCTATCTCCCGGGGCTCAATCCTTTTTCCCAAAACACTCTCAACCCCCCGGCGTTCATCCCTCTTCTTTTTTATCCCTTCCCCCCAATCCCTTTTTTTTCAGGGCTCCTCCAGTTTTCTCCATCTAGGGGTCTATCCCTTTCTCCAAAACCCTTTTAAACACCAGGGGGGGGTCCCAACACGCCCCCCGTCTCTTCTCATTGGGAAAGGGTACAAAAATCCACCCTCGTCCCCGGGGCCCATTCTGACTATTTGTGCGGGAAAAAACAAATATTCCGGGCCGTCTGGAAACTAAGGGCGCTGTAATTTTATCTAACTTCTGAACACCCTTATTCTTCACACCACCTGGGTTCTATAATCACATTCTCTCGACACCGGCAGAGGAAACAGGATTCTTTCATACAGGCTTCACCTATTGCCAATGGGGTTCCGGCTTTCTTTGACCATTATACTCCTAGACCCGGGTGTCGGCTTTTTCCCCGGGTCAGAGAATAAACAATGACCCCAGGGCCACGTGAAAATTAAAAAAAAATGGGGGGGTAAAAGGGGTTCCCCCCCAATCGAAGACGTCACAATATATGTAATAATAATTTAACAATTCATCATTGTACTAAACATAAATAGATGCAATTATTTTTGTTTTATTAACAAATAATATAATATTCTTGTTTAATATTATTCATTTTATAATTTATTCTATTTTTATTTCCTTTTTCTTTTTTTTTTTTCATTCGTGCGTGCAGATTATTTATTCTTTAAAAAAATATAGACGTTTTTTCTCTCTTGGTGCTGAATATTTTCACTGGATATCATGCATAATATTAATATTTTCAATTACATTTAAATTTGAAAATAGAAAAACAATGGATACTAAATTTCTCAAATGTGTAGATGCGGTTATTTTGAAGGATCTATGTAAATTCTGAAACAAATTAAAAGTATAAAATAATAATACTAAAGAATAGTTGCCGTATTTACTCGAATCTAACCTCACTACTTTTCCAGTATTAATACTACCGAAAATTGGGTGTGGCTTAGAATAGAAAGCAAAATATTCGTTCGATAAGAAAAGTTGAGTTTCCAAACCTTTCAAAAGGAAAACTATTACCCTCAGTACTGACCACTTGCATCGATGACTTATCCCATTTCCATGATTCATTCTATCCTGAACATCGCTGTCTGCTGGTATTAATTTTTTTTTGCGCTTATTTTGGCCACTACATATCAAAGATATCGGTAATAGAATCATGACTAGTTTACTATGAAGTAAATATGAAAAGTGAGATAATTTCATATGCAGAAATAAAAACGGAAACAGAGCAGCAGCCACTGAAATATTGAAGAGCAGGAAACAAATATACGTCGATGACTTAAGCAAAATGATATCGTTTTTCCTTCTAAATGTTCAATAGTCTGTGTGTGCGTAAGAGAGAATTAAAACTTTTATACTTTTCTATAATACATTCATTTAAAAAAAATATTGTATAGCAAATGCATTCGATGGCACGGAAGACAACACCGTGAGGGAATTCCACCAATTCCGAAGCCAACTGTGACAACGGGAATGACCAATAATTTTCGAAACATTACAATGACGGTTAAAATAATTATATGTTCATGCATGCAGTTGAAATTTTTAAATACTTGTAAAATAAATTAATTATTAACTTTCTATTATTTACCATTACATTTATTAAAATATTTCTTAAGTATCGGATATTTATAAGCCTTTTACATAATTTTTTACTTTTTTCTCAAAAACGTAAAAAATTGAGGGTGTTGCTTAGAATTGATGGTGACTCAGATTCGAGTAAGTGCGGTGTTTCAAAAAATTGGAAAGAAGTAATTGATTTTACGTAGCCACGGAAAAGGTAATAAACGTGATCAATGAAGCATAAAAATATTTTAAAACTATTTCATGATCTTTTTTAGCATCAATTTTTTAAATTATGATTTTGAATCTATGGTATTTGTATAAACTAACAAACAACTTCAATTTAAGACATTATTTTATTTGACATATATGCAGGTGTTTAATTTACATTTGCTTGCATTATGCATATGATGCGGCTTTGCATATTCTCCTAAAAGGTCTGTGACGTCTCTCGCGTCTTTCTGCTAACATAACTCCTATGTTCTTTGACGGCCACGATTAATGGCAAAACTTTTCCAACCCAATACCAAGAAGATAAACAAAGATAATATGTAAATGAGATATACTATAAAGGATGATAGAAGCACATTGATAAGATATAGCGCGGCAGCTTAGAATAGTTTAGTGTGGGATCATTCTGATCGTTAGTGTGGCAGGATTTAAAGATAGCTTAGTGTGTAATCTTTTTGAATCAAGAGTTAGCAGTCCGATAGCTTTAGAAGGAATAGAAGCCTAATATATAAAGAAGTTGGAATCTTCTTATACAAAGTGAATTTATAGCTATCTCTCTTTAGGTAAAGGAAGGAGATCTGCAAAGGTAATATTTGATATGACAATTAGATGAATCGTATTATTAACTATAATTAAGATAAAGGATCTAGTTGCGTGGTTGGCTCCAAATACACAGTTTTAATTTGGGTGTTAACTCTCACTTTAATTAAAATTGTCAAATTAGAATTTAAGTAATATAAGTTAGTATGTAAGGATTTGCTATTAAAAGAACTACTATGTCTCATCATTTTGATAATCCACACCTCAGCTTACACTTGGAACCGGCGACATGAAATTCATCACCAGGATGGCTATGTCGCAATAACTGAACACGTATATAATTCTGGGTTAGGTAATGTAGGTGGAAGTACTGTTCTACCACCTGGGAAATGTACTTTTCAGGGTCAGAAAGAACATTGCAGAGTTTATAGAGTGTATTGATAATAACATACAGTTAGCGAAATACAGTAATCTGTCGTATTAACTATAAAAAGTCATCTCAGGGGAAGGGCTCAAGATTGGTATTCGATATTTGGTTCGTTGTTGAGTTAAAATACAGCCACGGATTTTGCGCGGCTCAAAAACTGTGAATTAGCGAGGCTTTTCCCGCGGTCAAAATAGAAGAACTACAGGCGCAACTCTACACGCATCAGGGAAAGAAATCAGGATTCTTCTGATTTCACGTTTATAGATTACTAAAAATAGAAAAGTTTAGAATTAGGAATGTCCCAAGCAGAGATTGAGTGGATCATATTTTTAGTTCGACTCGAGGGCACAGATACAAGGACTATGTGGAAGTCAGAAATCCACAAAACACGATACAACTTTTAGAAGTCTTAGTAAATTCGAAGAGAGATATTCTTGCAAATTACAAAGAGGTTGCATCAGAACGATAATATAGAAAGACGAGGTCAAAATGCGCATAGGATGCCTAATTTTGAAGCTAATATGAAAGTAGAAACTGGAATTCTGAAATAAGACGTAGACCAAATAACAGTAGAAATGAGTTTTACGAGAATAGCCGTCAAAATAATAGAGGGTTCGAGAGGAATAGGTTTCAGAATAATGATCAAAGATTCAGCAACAGGGGTTACTCATTTCGAAATGAGCGAAATGATAATTTTAGTAGAGGGACCGTAGAAATAAGGGTTCAGTGAAAATTTCAATCGAGGCGATAGGACGCAAAGGGACGATTAAATATTGTAAGGTTAATGATCAACCTCAAGGGATGTCGACAAGAGAGACAATTAGACTTTCTCCGATATGTATATCACCCGTAGAACTTCCACACGTTCCTATTTTATTAAATAACACATTTTTGAAAGCGCTATGGGACACCGGAGCAGATAAATCATTTATATCGGAAGAAGTATATAGAAAATATTTTTCTATAAGCAAATTAAAAATCGCGAGCCAGGTAATAACAGCACAGGGTGCGAGAAATGCCTAAAACAGGGGATTGTAGAATTGAGTATTCGGATCAGACAATTCGAAAGGAATTGGTCATTTCATGTGTTGAAAGATTTAGAATACCCATGTATTCTAGGTATAGATTTCATAAGTGCGTCAAGAATCGTTTTAGGTTTTTATTAAAAATTCTTTAAAATTTCAGATTCTCAAATAAATAAGGTGGTTGAACCAATTAAAGAGGAAAAGGTTGAAATAGATTTATCTAAGACAAAATTGGGGAGGTAGAAAAACAAAAACTACAAAATTTGTTTAGTAGTTTTAAGGGTTATTTTCAGACAAACCAGGTCTTACTCATGTTTTATACCATGAAATTGACACGGGAGATAACCCACCAGTAGCTTCAAGGCCTTATAGGTATGATCGCACTAAGCAAGCAATAATAGATTTTCACATACAAAAATGTTACAAGAGGAAACGATTGTTCCAATTCAATCCCATACGCGTCACCTGTTGTATTATGCAAGAAAAATAATGGGTTACCACCGGATAATCGGAAGCATATAGATTTGCAGTAGACTATAGAAAATTAAATTCGATCACAAAGTATCCGCGATACCCTTTACCGTTAATAGATGATTTATTAACGAACATACCATATACAACAATAATGTCATCTCTTGATCTAAGAAGTGGGTACTTTCAAATGGCAGTAAACCAGTGATATTGTTAAGACCGCATTTGTAGTAAAAAGTGGCACTTATGCTTTCAAGCGGATGCCATTCGGTTTATCAGGAGCAGCTCCCAATTTTCAAAAGGCAATTGACATAATCCTAAAACCGGTGATAGGGAGGTTTGTGAGTGTTTACATGGATGACGTGATAATCTCGTCTCCATCATTCACTCACCATGTTGAACATTTAAGGGAAGTTTTTTCGTTGTTAAAGGATGCAGGATTGACATTAAATAAGGAAAAATGTAAATTTGGGTGCGATGAATTGAAATATTTAGGATTAATTATTAGTAAAGAAGGAATTAAAACGGATGAGACAAAGGTTAGAGCTATACAAGAGATGAAACCGCCCGTAACTCAAAAGAGGTGTCCAAGTTTTTTAGGTATGTGCCCAGTGGTACGCAGAAATTTATTAAAAATTATGCGGATATTTGTGAAACCACTTTATAATCTTAAACAAAAATTTAAAAATTTGTCTGGCCCAATGAAGCAAAAAAAGGCATTCGAAGAGGTCAAGGAGGCGGTAACAAAAGCGCCAGTTTTAAAATTACCAAACTTTCAGGAGCCATTCGAGTTATTTACAGATGCCAGTTCGATTGGTTTAGGAGCAGTACTTAACCAAAAAAAACAGACCAGTGGTATTTGCGTCACGTACACTGAACAACGCAGAGAGGAATTATACAGTAACCGAAAAAGAATGTCTAGCAGTAGTATGGGCGTTGAACAAATTTAGAACATATTTAGGAATATTACCAATTAAGGTTATAACGGATCACGCCCCCTTAACTACGCCTAACACATGGCAAAATTTGTCAGTAGGATGATTAGATGGGCACTAAAAGTTAGCAGAATTCAATATAGAATGGGAACATAGACCGGGAACTCAAAATGCAGTGGCTGACATTCTTTCAAGGAATCCAGTTAAAAGTATAATTGGGGATAAAATTAATTGTGCCATAATCAGGGATTTGGTACTTACTTCGCGGGAACAATTAATAACTGAACAGAAAAATGACCCAGAATTAGGTCATATATATAGATATTTAGAAAACCCGGAAGATAACTCGGTTAATGCAACGATATGTGAGAATTGGTCCCACGATTTCCGTTTAATTGAAGGATTGTTATTTTATGCGAAACACGCAACGTCATTAGGTGAAATGCGTGTATACATTCAAAATCTTTAAGGAATGAAATAATGTAGAGAGAATTTCATGACAAACCAGTACTTTGGACACTTAGGCAGATTTAAAACGTATCATAAAATTCGGGACGTTTGTTATTTCAAGTACATGAAAATTCATTGATCAATATGTCTATACATGACATATGTGCCAATTTAATAACTATAAAAACGCGTTACCAGCTGGTCGGTTAAATCAATTATATCAAATTATCCGAATGAGATAGTGACGTTAGATTTATTTAGGCCCGTATCATATATCGAGAATAAGACGTAACAAACTATATTTTAGTAATAACCGATAAACAACTGAAATGGGCTGAAATTATACACCTCTTAAAAAGAGCCTCATCTCGTATAATAGCGGATATTTTTTTTTGACAACTTTATATCGCGTTATGGAGCTCCAATAAAATTAATAAGTGATAATGGTCCCAATTTTATATCCGAAATTTTTTTTTTGAGCACTTAGAAGTGAAGATTAGGCATAAGGCATGTGAAGACTGTTGCATATCGACCACAAATCGGACTGAAAAGGTTAATCGAGATATAGTGCAAATGATTGCAAATTATGTTAATGATCAACACGATACTTGGGATCAATTCTTACGTGAGTTTGCTTTACGCTATTCGTACGGCGGTGGAATGAAACAACGGGAAAACACCGGCTGAATTATTTTAGGTCGAAAATTGATTACACCATTTCAAAAACTAGTTACATGATATCGGAAAGTTCAAAATTCAAAATTCAAGATATAGAGAAAAACTTTAAGGAAGCTAGACTAAGTACGAAAAATTAAACGGGAAAGGTGGGAAAAAATATTATAATAGACGTAGAAAAGACATAAGAATAAGGTAAATGATTTGGGTCTTGGCCAAGGAAACACACTTCCCCTCTGTAAGTTCAGCGGCTAACAAAGGTATGTACTTTAAATTTAAACAAGAAAATTTGAGGACCTTATAGAGTCTTAGAAGTTAAGAATGATAATAATATTGTAATATGGAAATCCAGGAAAAGATTAACAGTTAACGTAGATCCTTTGAAATAAGAATATACCGTCATAGGAAATGTGACGAGGTCAGATAGGAACAGGTATCCCAAAGCCAAGTAAGATCAAGATCCAGGAAACTCGTACTTCGGAAAAAAGTACATCAAGATTAAAATGAGTCACAATATGGGGAAGAAAAATCTGCGGTGAAACGTAAGTTAGAGGCAAAAGGGATTGGTAACCAATCAAATCCAATATAAAATACAGAGAGGACCATAAAACAAATCACTGGTCGAATCACTACCTAGTTCATTTGGAATGAAAATAAAAACAAAAGGTTTGCAGGAATAATAGGGGTATTAAAGATCCGGGTGTGTCGGGGGCAAGTGAACCACAAAGAAGTGGCAAGAAAGGGAACAAATAATATTAATAAAAGACAAATGTCATCCCGAGTACTATTTTCTAGAAGCAGGAAAAGAACAAAGAATGCACCAGAAGTTCCGAATGAAGCAAGATGCAACCAAGGGGCCGCGACGGAGAACAAGAAGAACCCCGACCAGCCAAGAGAGCAATAGGGAAGTCAAGGGAAGGACGACAAAAGGGAGATTACAAAGCCTTACAACAAGAAAATTCCATTACAACCGAGGAAAGAAGTGATAGCACCTCATCGTTGGACGTGATGGTGGGAAGAAACATATAAAATCAGGTTGTATTATTTCATTTTTATGATCTTCCAACAAGTGGTCCACGGAAAAAGTGTACAAAGAAGGAAGTCTCGGGCGATGCTTAAAGTTATAAAAGCCAAGTCAAACACTACAATGAGTGTTTATTTGGTACTGGAACTTTTGACTTGTTAAAATTTTTTTCTGAAGAAAACATTTGCTTAATCACACATTTGTTTGCTTCGATGTGTATGACTTTCGTGAGATGCAGAGAATTCCTTTGGTTATTTATTTATAATAGTTTATTGAAAAATGTTTTGTAATTGTATAATATGTGTATATATATATGTTGTTGTATTGTTATGTATTATGAGGCATCTGGTTCAGGAAACGCGGCGTAGTCAAGGCACTAACAATAATAATAACGGCGCTGCGCAGCTCATTTGGGAGTTTTGGAACCAGATGTGGGATGGAATGAAAATTTATTGTGATATATAAATAATATATAATAATTGTATTGATTAATAATATAAAATAGAGACTCAAAAGTTTCATTTCAGGAACTTGACCCCTGAAAATCTTGAAAAGTGTAGAATTTTATGCTTCGAAAAGCAAAGAAGAGGCAGGAAGTACCAGCTCATATGAGAGTGTTAAGATTCCAAGATTGGGTCTGCACTTTTTAGGAATATTTGTTTTAGAGAAATTTAAAGTGTATAAATATTTTAGGGAATTGAATGTTAAAAGTGAGTGAGCATAATTAAACAGTAATTATTAATGTTGGCCTAGTTATTGAGTAAAGGTATTGTCACGAGTTTTAGAAATTTAAATTGAATATTAAAATTTAATTCGGGTAAGAGTAATGAAAATTAAAGTCAAAGATAAATATTGAAATTATAAAAAGTTAAAATTTAAGATTAAAATTGCAATGAAAATTAAAAAGATCCGAGATAAATATTGGAAATTATAAAAGTTAAATGAGTATTTAAGATTAAGAAATTTAAATGAAAACTCGAAGCGAAGAAATTTAGAAATAGAGATTTAGACACGTAATTTATTAAGGGCATTGAGAACCCTTAAGTAAATCACGTTTTTTCTTCTTCTTGGAGAGGGTTGTGACGTCTCTCGCGTCTTTCTGCTAACATAACTCTATGTTCTTTTGACGGCCACGATTAATGGCAAAACTTTTCAGCAATACCAAGAAGATAAGCAAAAGATAATATGTAAATGAGATATACTATAAAGGATAGGAAGTGATAATATACAGCGTGGCAAGCAGAGGTAGTAGTGTGGAATTCTGATCAATAACACAGCAAGTTTGAAGATAGCTTGAGTGTGGAATCTTGCCAGATCAGAGTTGTAGTCCGATAGCGTTAGGAATAGAAGCCTAATATAAAAAGTTGGAATCTTCTTATACAAGTGAATTTATAGCTTCATCTCTTTAGGTAAAGGAAAGGAGATCTGCAAAAGGTAATATTTGATATAAGTAATTAGATGATGAATCGTATTAGTAGTATAATTGAATAAGGATCTAGTTGCGTGATCTGACTTAAATACACAGTTTAGTGGGTGTTGACTCTCACTTTAAATATAGTTGTCAAAGAGTAGAATTAAGTAATATAAGACATTCTTAATAAAAGTTGTATTAAAACTACTATGTCTCATCATTTTGATAATCCCACACCTCTAGCTTACGCGGAACCGGCACGACATGGTCATCACAGGATGGCTATGTCGCAGTTGGATAATCATATTTTGGAAGAATAGGAAAGTTAGATCACATTGTTTAAGGGAGGCAATTGAGATTAAATAGAACTCATTATGGTGCTATTAAGACTTACCGCCTGGCGCGGACAAAACGATAGAACTCGTTATGGTACTATTAAGATTTACCGACTGACGCGGATGAAAGTGCTCTGACGCGCGAAATACGACGTTTCTCGAAGAGTGTTATTGGGCCTCTAGCGAAAAAGGTTCATGTCGGCGTTTTTTAAAAGGGACGCTAGATAGCGTTGATGTGGAATACTGTTTTGAATAGAATTGCCGACATAAGTAATGTATAACAATCTAACTTTTACAAATGTCAGGATATCTACATATATATATAGCCAACAACCCTTAGCCAGCAACCCTTAACATATGCTGTATACTGTAACAACCTTAACAACCTTATATACTATATACTATATATATATATACTTATATATATATATATATAACAACATATACTTACTTATATATATATATATATATATATATATATATACTTCTTTCTATAACATATATATATATATATATATATATTATATATATATATATATATATATATATATATATATATATATATATATATATATATATATATATATATATATACACTGGTGTGCAAACTTAAGCAGCAGGTGCGTTTATTGCCATAAATTCACGAAAAATCATCTGAAGACATGAAATTCTGAAATGAGGGAGAGTATTATGTGTACGTAAGGATGACGAAAGCATCGGCGCTGAAAAAGAATACAAGCGCATACGGTATGGAATTAAAAAAAAACAAGCTTTATTGAACCATAGTATCATGACTCGATTTTCCCAACGGGAAGAACAACAAGCAGATTTTCCCTTTAATATGGTATATGCCCCCCCTTCACAATGGTTGTTTTACCGTCTCCCATAGTCAGAACCAGCTGGTAACATTTTTGACTAAGGGGGGCCTTTCCCTCAATCAAATTGTTTAGTTGTTGGTTGTCCCCGGGAATTTTAAGCGTGTGGCAATCGCTCCAAAAGCATCCCACACATGTTCAAGGGGGATTTAAATCTGGGAGTACGCGGGACAATCCATTCGAGTGATATTTCACTTTCCAGCAGCTCCTCAACAGCAAGAGGGATGGGCCGGCATTGTCATCCATAAAATGAAGTCTGGGCCAATGGCCCCTGGGAAAAAAGTGAAATGGGGAAGAAGTCCCCCCACAATAGCGATCCCCTTCCCCCCTCTGTTAAAATGGGAAGCCGTTCCCCCGTTCGCATAATCCCAAAACCCAGACAAGAACCCGGGGACCACAGTAACGTTTGTTTTTCCTGATGTTACTGGAATGAAACCGGGCCCGATCTCTCCAACCCAAAACGCGTTGAGAATCGTTTTGGTACGAATCGACCCCATCCGTAAAAGGGGACCAACCTTGATCAGTTGTCCTTTTTTGTCCCTTTTTTCGGGCCCAAAAACGGTGGTTCTTCCCTTCAAGGAGGCAGCGTTCAGGAGGGCGGATGCGGGTTTGTAAGGCGTTGGAAGTAAACCGCTACTTGTCGACATGTTGCAAGAGTTTCTTAGCAATGGCGTTTGCGACTGCTGTTGATTTTTTTTCCCCCTAAATTTTCGGCATCCCCATTTTCGTCCCGGGGGGCCCACCCAACCTTCTAACAGCTGTACCTTGGTTTGGCGCTTGCCAAGCGCGCGAAACGACTTTTTTTGTTGTTTCCCAAACCTTGCGCTGCACGGTGAAAAATGCCCCCCCCCAATTTCCGATCATTTTCCAGTGGAAGTTGTCCAGGGATTTCTTTAATATTTCGAACGACCCACGGACTTGCAGAAAATTTGGTGAATTGTGCCCGCCCTTTATTTCATTCTACTGTTGAGCAGCCCCCCAACATCAGGGTTTTGCGTATAAATCGCTTCTGACGTTTTTTTCCCCGATTTTTTGCATTTATAGACGTTTTTTTTTGATTTTATGTCCCTCTACGATTCCGACCCCTTTCTGAAATTTCCCAGGCTTTTCGAAAAATTTTTTACATTGTTGAATTTTTTCCCACCGTGTATATATATATATATATATATAAGTAAATCCTTCTCAATCAATGTCAAGGTCCTTTTATTGCATTCCAAAACCTTCAGAATATATTTATAGGTACCAGTGCACAAAGAGATCATACTTCGGAAAGATTTATATATACGTCCAGGGCAATTAACGCTTTGTCTAAGCGAGATTTTTATATACGCCTGTGGCACTCAAGAAAAAATCCAATTGTCACTTAATGTGTCAAAGTATAGTATTATTGAATTCAATACAGTCTTATTTGTATGGAGGGGAGGGAGCCGCGATGAAAATTACGGTTGATTTGGGTCACAAATATTTAAAGTTTGAGAAACACTGCTATAGGCCATATGAATCCGGCTTCAATATAGTATGGAACTAATTAATAACGTCGCTTCAGTATTGTGAAAAATATGGTCTATTGCATCTGGTCGTGGAAAGACTGGAAGTGAGGTGTAAAAACTTTTTTTAAAAATTTTTTCTTTATTAAAAGGGTAAGAACTAGCTTTTTAGAGAATTTCAAGACGGCGAAAAACTTAAGCAACTCAATTTTATGTTGATAACATCTTGCAACAGATATTGTGCTCCCTGTCATTATAGGTCTAAATAAGGGGTGGACAACCTTTTTCGTAACTAGGCCACTATCTAAAAAAAGAACCATGCGTATCACTTCCAACTTTTACAATAAACGAAAATGTGCTTTCTCAAAAATAGCAAATTTTTTTGTCTTTTATATATATAATAGAAATTTAAAAATAATATAACTAATAAGACAGAACTACACACTTAGGTTTTATTGTTTAATAATTTTTTTATAAGTTCAATCAGTTTGGTTAGGCATAAAACAAAAAAGAGTAACTTGAAGCTTTTAAGTTCTAAAGATTATTAAACAGTCAATACTTGCTTAATGTAGCTTTTGAAATCGTGAAGTGTCTTAACCAAGTAATCTAGAATTAGTTATCCGTCTTGAAGATGAAAAAATTTAAGAGCATATAAATGAATTTTTTAGTGATATTTTTTATTTTTACTCATAAGATTTCAAAATTTAGATCCCAAAACCCGCAATAAGAATAACTAGTATAAATTAGAAAATGTATTTTAAGCACACATTGTCAAAATTCAATATAATTTGCATCACTCGAAGTTGAAATAAGTTCTTTAGATTTGCGTTTCGGTGTGGTATAGTGATGCAGATCAATTGGGATTCTCTTGCAGGAAATTGAAAAAAAATATTTGTGAAAATATTAGGAATTTTTTATCATCCTGAAAATAACCCAAATCTAGCAAATTGGATATTGATTTTTTAATATGCTATAGTTAGGAACATTATCAATTTCGATAGATAGCTCTTGCATTAATGTGAAATATTTTGAGATCATTTTTGCAAAAGCAAACATTTGTTAACAAAAGAAGATATATGGGCAACTAGGATGAAAAAAAATGCAATTCTTTCCCTGTAATCTTAAACTTAAATTATTTAAATGTCTTATATATATGTAATATAGGTAAGAAAATTAAAATCCAAATACTATTGCAAATCACGATACTTAAGTAGCAAGCACTCACTGGGCAGTTAAATATTATCCTCCAACTATTCCAAAAGGCACGCCCCTTCAAATTTAAAAATCTCACGAGTGTACTTTCTTTTGGAAAACCAGCGCAAACAACATTGAAGAGTGTATTCTCTACATGATACTTTTCTACAGTAATTCAATTAAGCGTATTTAAAATAAATGTTGAAGATTTCTTTTTAGTTTGAAACAACCACATTAAAATAAAATTGTAAAAAAAAAATGTTCTTTATTATTATTTTATAAAGTCTTTTAATTTTATAACAAGCTTCACGAGCCGCCGTTACAACTACGTCTTGACAAACTGTGGCACGCGTGCCATGGGTTAGTCAGTCCTGATCTAAATCATATGATTTCCTAAGTGAAAACATACTAAACAATTGTATATATCGTACAATAATTACACATATCGTCAAATGGAAATGTATAAAGTATGGTAAGCTGCCAGATTTCCAGACTTTAATTCAGGAATGACCCTATGAAATCCTTACTACTATTATAAATGCGAAAGTTTGTATGGATGTCTGTTCCACTTTCTAAGCAAAAGAACTGAATGGATTTTAATGAAACTTTACAATAATATAGCTTATAGATCAGAATAACACATAAGCTATAATTTATAAAGATATTGTGTGAAGTGTCCAAAATATAAAGATAATTGTCAAGTAAGTAGGAAAAAATTCTACCATCTGCAAAAAAAGAACGCGACAGCATATATTTATCTTGTATGCATGAAGCAAAACTTTCCCTTTTGTTTTGTCTACGCCAGGCGACAGTAAGTGCTCGGTTCTAATTTATTGCTTTGATCAATGTAATCACTATTTTTGTTTCATTTCAGAATAAAACTTACTTTTATCGCATCTGGTATTTACAGTAGATAAACTTTGCCTTTCATACAACATCATTTGAACAAACTTGCATAATTTGTTTGTGGTTAGTAGTTAATTATAACGCTATAATTTTAATTCAATAGGCAGGTGTTGCATTTTTTTTTAAGTATAAAAATAATAATAACTACCATACTGTATTTTTTGAAAGAGTAGAAACATTACCTGCGAAGAATTATGCCGAACAGAAAGTAATATTAACGTATTACACTACCAGATATAAATTATTTACACTATTTTAAGTATTCATTACACAAAATTTGTAACGATGTGTTACTTTTGCTGAGCAGAAATCAGCTTAGGAAGGTGTTCTTAATAGTTGACCCCCAAGAGAGTGACGGGGAGTTAAAAATAAAAAAGAAATTCTTTTTTTTTTATCATTTATTAGATCTACAGACTTAAACTTTAACAAACATGCTTTTTTTTTGTTTAACTTACAATTCACTTAAAATTAATTGATTAAAATCTTCTTCATCCTTTAATCTGTATTGTTCAATTTTTCAATTCACCCGTGCAAAGAACGGGTATACTAGCTAGTAAGGTAATAATGAAAAACTTCAACTTCTCTTTGATAGATATATACGAACATGCTTTACGAGCAGATAAGGCATTTGACCTGTAACTGATTTCGTTACTGAAAGTGAAATTGATGGATCCAATGCATTAAGATTTAATTTTTTTTATTATCTTAATATGAGTTTTAAATATTTTTCATTTCAATAAAATAAGTATGTTTCTTCACATATATGGTGTAAGAAGAGAGAGATTTTTTGGTATCTTTCTCTAATTTTGGTAACAAGTGAACGTGCTTAAGATAACATATATATTCAAATTCAAATGCCCTTCAAACAAATCAATAAGCTGAACAAGTTTATTTAACTAAAATATTAACTACTTTAATGTCCACTGCAGCAACAAATTTTAAGAAATTGCTTTAATAAAAAAAAAAAAAAAAAAAAACTCACGAGTTATCTATCTATTTCTCTATCTGTCTATTTTATTTATGTATGTGTTTATGAATTATTGTATTACCTCAAATATCTATGCCTAGCTTATCCCAAATATAGATTAAAATTTAAAGAAAAAATATTATTAATATATTTTCTTGTAAGATAATAAACCATTTTATTGTGAATCTAAAGAAAATTTGCGACCTGCAATAACAATCTACTGTTCCCGCAAGAGAATTTTACCTGAGCAACAAATAAAATGGATTTCCCTTACTTTCTTCCAAGATCTTGCTTACCAAGACCTTGCTTGCAAGAATTACCATCAGACAGAGAAGCGCTCCCCGTTCGAAAGTGAATATGAAACACGTAATGCATATAAATTGATAGGTAAGTAGTTTTATATCAAGTTTTGTATAAGAGCTGTGCAACATATATATCTTGCTTTGAAGAAAATATAAATGTTTTTTTTTAAAGAATAAATGTGTTTATTTCGCAATAGAAATTTAATGTTTATACTTGCACATTTTTAATTTTAGGACAAAAAAAAATATTTTTTGAGATATAAAAAGTGCATTAAAATTCAGCCATTACAATAATATAAGCTAATTTCTGATATTTTAATTATTTGTTTTTGAATTTTTCAAATATTTGCGATTGCAATGAAAATCATGATTACGTAATTTACACTAAATACTTGGAATTATTCATTATTATTTTCATTAAAGAATTAAAAACTTTTTAAATAATTTATTATATTTGGGTTTTTTTTTAAAATTAATAAATATTTGTGTTATTTAAATATAATTTTTATTTCCCTTTGAAACATTAAATGTTATCATGTAGGAGATTAATGAAATTTTCATATAAAAATAGGCATCAAATTACAGTAATATTTATAAAAATATATAAAATATATACTTGTTTGTCTAATTTCATAAGAGTTATTTTTTTTGAGTAAATTTATTTATTTTTAATGTTACTTCATACGTTAATGTTACTTCATATATATTAACTTTTACTTTATTACTAAAAAATTACAGCTTTTAATTTACATTCTATTCTATTAGGTAGCTGTCTATGAAATGCAAGTTTTTGAACACATTTAATATATTGAAATGATTAGAGGTACATTAAAAACTATTTTTCTTCTGAATAATGTTTTGCCAAATTAATAGAACTGTCCTTATGTTCTTCATTTTTTTCAATCCTGTAATAGAAAGAGAATAACAGATACATGTTTACATGTTTTCAGTTCTCCTTTTTATTTAATGATAAATAATTCAATATTCGAATTGAAAAGTAAAGAAAAAACATTCTTTTAGCAAATGATATTATTCCCAAAAGTATACTATCAGGACGTGCACTAGAATTAAATTTCTCTCTTGGGAAAGATATATAATCTCTTTTATGTTTATATATTTTAAATCACGTTTAACATTTGAAAGCACTTAAATCTTAGAGCATTGGTGTTTTGTTTACTAATGAATATATAGCTCTATTTTTCTTTAAAAAAAGAACATAAGTATATTACTTGTTTTTGCTAGTTTGTAATATGAAATACGAATTTGAATAAAAGAATAATATTTATTCTTTTTTTCTGTACTTTATTTTTTATAAGCAAAGTTTTATTTTCTATTATTGTAACAACACAGCTCATAAACCCTAACTTTGGTTTCTTCCCTTTTTGTAATATATCTCGTGCCATTTCAAAATGTGGCCTTAATAAACAATAAATCTATAAATAAAACACTTTGTCAAAAATATATACATTTAATGTTATTGTACATAGGATGCAAACTCCTTTTTTTTATAAAATATCATAAACATGGCTGATAATTTTAACTCATTTGTTTTTAAAATGTATAATATACAATAAGCATGGGATTTTCATTCTATATTTTCTTCGTTTTTTTTAAAAAAAATAGAATTTAAAATATATCTACAGATTCTATGTTTTATTAAGTAAGCCATAGTTAATGATTTTCCACTCATAAGTAATTTAACTCAAAAAATGATTTTCTACAAAGTAATTACCACACATAAGCATCTGAGAAATGTTTCCAGCTATATTTTTTTTGAAAATGTATTCTTTTAATCTGTTATGATAAATTTACTTAATATATATATATGCCTATTTTTACGTCACTTATATTTAAAAAAAAATTAAGACCTTAAATAAAATATCCTTTTTAAGAAATGTAAGTTGACTAAAGAGAGAAAAAGATGTTTCACTATCATGTTTATTTCAATATAACAAGAGCATGATCCGTAAAAATGTCAAAATAGTTCTCCAAAATATGGATTAATGGGGTATGTTTAATAGTATCAAGTGATACTACCAAGTAGTTCAATAGGAAATGACTGTAAGAATTTGAAGGCAGTGTCTTTTATGCAACAAGGTACAATTTAAAAAAAAAAAAAAATTGGGTAATTCACTTTTTGTCAAAAGATTTTTTCAGCTATATACTTTTTTTAAGACTGGAAATAATTAATTGTGCTATGACATAATTTGCATGCTCATTTAATTTTTGTGTATGTATAAGGACTTTATCTCTTTCCACACACTTTATTTTTTAAATGTTCTGAAACTTGTTTTGATGAGAATGCACTCATACTGAAGCGAGACATTAAAAGGCCGCTAATAAACAATAACTTAGAATTGAATATAATTTAGTAAATATGTTTAGAAAGACATTCGTTATGTTAAATGTTTTGTAAAATCTAAATTATCTCCGGAAATACGCAATAATTTTTTTTTTATAGAAATATATAAAACACACATTAACCTAATCCATGTGCGTTTTTACCTTTTATAACATGACTGTATGAAAGTTAACATTGTGGTAGATGTAAATTTGACCTTAAATTTAAATTCTATTATAATTTCTGAAATTGCATTCTAGTAATTAGTTCTTTTATAATCGATTTTAATTTTTTTTAATGTATCATTTCAAATAAATTAACTTTAATTGTTCATGTTGGAAATGTAGATTTATTTATAAAATAAACGAATTGGATATTAAGATACTTATATAAAAATGTAATACTAGAGCTAGGTATATATATCTCAAAAGATCATACTTCTTGTACCTAAAATGTTAAAAAATACATACATGATTTTATTATAATGTAACCATTTACTTATATAAAATTAAAATGGTCCATGATATAGATGCAAAGTGATTTTCCGTGAAATACTAATCTCATATGTAGAGAACTATACAAGCATGTACTTGGGTCTGTTACTAGTTATATGTGATAAGTCCTCAGGAGTAAGTACCACTATAAATGTGCTCGGAACCAAATCATTAATGTGGGTCTTGTAGCGCACCATAGCCTGATACTACGAGTTACGACTAATTCTTGAGTGAAATGACTGAAGCAATAAATGATATTGAAATTCTACTATAGTTAGTATATAGCTTTAGTATTTTGACGGGATCTTTTATATGTATGCACACACACACATACTAAATTAAATCAGTGTGCTGAGCTTAGGTGTAACAGTAAAAGACATATTACTTGTTTATAATTAGTCCAGTGTGACAAAAGAATTATTTTTATAGTAGAAAACATGGAAGCTAAAACTGTATTCATTAATGCACTTCTTTCTTTAGAAATTCATCGGATAAGGTAAAAATGGAAAAACTTGGAGTTTTAGAAAAAAAAGAAAAAAAAAAGATCTTTCAAAAATTATTGTGAAAGTAAAAATAAAAACAAATAATGTAATTATTTGGGGGAAATTAATTATTTAGGCAGAACACCATCAATACAAACATGATTAATATATTTTAGAAAACTAAAAGATGTTCCAAAGAAATTTTATATCTTTAAAGAAATGTTTCTGTAATATGTGACATATATATACAAGCTATGCCAAAGGTTTTTCATTAAAAAGCCATCCGAGCTTTTAACCAAGTTTCAATAGTCTTGGATTTATGTCAGATATTTTGTCAAATCTTAGTTTCGAGTCCTATGCAATTGAATATTCATTATTTTGAGGAACTATACTTAAAATTTATAGGAGCTCAAAATCTTAAGCTTGACATAAGGTGTATTTCAGAGAGGATTATTTGAATCAATAACAATGGTTAATAACTAACCGATTAATCAACCAATAAGTTCTTTACTTTCAGCCATTGGCTTTAGGAATTATAAAATTCTTTTTACTCCTTCCTATTGCGTTCAATGGGCTAAACTCATATGGCATCATAATTACATGACAAATGAAATCACGTGTTTCTAATCTATCAATTCTCGAACCTCATACTTTCCAACTTTTGTTTTGTACAGAAATTAATTTCGAAAAAAATTTATATCTTATAGCAATAATAAAACGCATGAGTAAAACAATATGTACTTAATTGAAAAATATCTTTATGAGAATTTTAAGAAGAAAGGAAAAAAAGTTTTTTGAAGAAATTTAAGTTTTGGACAGTTTTACCCAATTGTGAAATCTAAAATTGTATGTGGACACCTATTAAAAGTTAGTATAGAATTCAATGAAATATGAGTGATTACATTCTTCGTATGACTTTAGCCCATTATGGTACTCCACAAGTATTTTTTCAAGTCACTTATATAGTTGATACATTTTTGCTTACAACTGTAAGATCTACAAGCACAATCCCATTATCAGAACACCTTAAACATAAATTATAGAAGAAAAAAAAACAACCAAATCTAAAGTAAATACCAATTTTCCTATTAAGAGGGAATTTAAATAATATGTTTGTCTAATTTTATTTCAATCAGTGCTCATTGAAATAAGTCTTACTTTAAGAGAATTTGGAAACCCCTCTCTCTCTCTCTATAATGACAATGTTAATTGGCTATTTTCGATGTACCTTTTCTCAAAATCTGGTAAGTGTACATGCTTGAAATTTTTCATACAATTAAAGTACAACTTTCTCATTATACTGAAATGAGCTTTTAGATAATTTTGAATTTTTTCTTAATTTGTAAAATATTTTATCAAGCATAGTAAAATTTGACCCGTTTTCACATAGGAAAAAGGCAAAAAATGAATTTTTGTGTTTTTTACAAAAAGCCTATTTCAGTATATATCAGCCATCGTTATAAATATATCATAAAAAATTTACAAACCTGTGAACAATAGTTTCTCAAAAAAGGTACAATCGAACATCAAAATTTTTATTTTGAGATAAATTGATTTTAATATATACATTGAGACTTCTAATCGGCTAGTAAACAAAAACAAAATTAAATGTCTCAATTTACAATATAAGATAAAAGTCTTGGTTTATATCAGACGTTCAGCTTTTTAGCAAAAATGAAGTACTTTGTTTACATTATTCTCCAATCAAATGGGCGTGGGCCAGTTTCAAATATTATTTAAAAAATAGGGTTTAACGTTTCTAATTACCCTAGAGGTTAAAGTAAGGTATTTTTAGAAAGGTTAAAATCTGTACAATTTGAGAATGTAAAAATCTAAAATTGTCAAAAAATAAGATTATAGCTTTCCAACTCCCCGACATATCAAATCTTAATTAAATTATGAAATGAGATCCTTAAGATTAAATACCGTTTTAGAAAAAATAATGATTGATATTCATTTTATATTATTATATGAAAATAATTTTCTGTCTTTAGTCTATAACTGTAAGATTCACTGTCCTATTTAATTTTAATTTAGTGTGAAATTATTTATTTATTTTTTTATCTGTTCTATTTTCCCCCCAGAACTCCTACAGTCATTTATGGAATGATTAATGGAATAGATAAGAAAATTTAGTGAAGTCAATCTTCTAGTTTTGATAACATTATCGTTCATGAAAGTAATAAAAATAAATGAAAATTATAGACTCTTATTCGTACAATAACTGACATATAAATCAACTTGAAGTATTTTGACTGCCGTTGTAGGCTTAATTCACCAGTTCATTAATAATCTCTGCCGCGCATATTTGTTTCTTAGGTCTGTTTAGTAAATTAGTGTTTCTATTCAAAGGAAACTTATTTTTGTTACATCTCTAAATGCCCCCTAAAACGCGTAATATATTTTATTTAAGCGAAAGGAAAAAGATAACTTTATGTACTGTATATCTTTTGCGTGAGAATTTAACATCTATTTAAAAAAAAACACGTTTTATTTCATAACGGGAGAACTCATGCAAGAGATTTTCTCTCATATTTATCATATATATTTCACTTAAAAACAATTATTTTATTAATACATGCAGTGTTAATATTTTTAACTTTAGTTTTAATGTTGTTGTATAGTAAAAAAGGTATTTTTTTTCCAAATAATTGAAGAATTTTTGCGTACATATAGCTAAGACTTAACTTCAAAATAAATATTAATAAATATTTACTCGTTTTAAAAATAAATTGCTTAAAACTTGATCACTTATCTAAACTTGCACAGAACTTTAAAATATCAAGTAGGATTCAAAAGCTCTCAGGCTGAGTGCATAACTCTTAAAAAATTACCAATTAAAATGTTGAAACACATCATCCTTCGAAAAAAAACCCCTTTGAGCATCAACACATTTTTACCATCGCTTGTAAACAGTGGCGTAACTTACACCTCGGCATTACGGGAGGGGAGTTAGGATTCTTGGGGGTCCAAAGCCTGATTACCGTCAAGTAGTAACCCGTTGTAAAATCCAACTTGGTGACCAAAAACCTGACTTTGCAGGGGGGCCGTAATGTTATCTGTTACGCCAATGCTTATAAAGGTAATCGAAACATTTTTGGAATCAATGTTTTGCCATGTCCTTTAATTCGGCCTGCGCGATGCACTTTTAAGTCCATTTGCAGATTGGTCTTCTTTTAACATGGGGGGAACGATGTGTATTCGTGTTAAGATTCTCAGTCGGTATCCGTTGAATTGTGACCTATGATATCCCAAATGAGTCTGCAATTGTTTAAAACATGTTCTTACCTACTGCCGCAGAAACCAATTCAGTGTTCTCAGCGATGTGGAAAACTTGCTGACGTTTGACGTCTTCGATACTTCCCCTGTTTTTTCTGAAATGTCAAAGTCACTCAAAAGATTGCATTCGTGATGATGTATCACAGACTAACACATGCTTCAACACTTCGTAAGTCTCCGTAGAACTTTTTCCAGAATGAATACAAAATTTGATATTCATCTTCTGTTCAACAAACACAATTTATTTTAATCGCGGACTACCAAATGCATCCGCCTATAAAATGAGATGCCGTGGCAAGCCACAGTCTATGTAATTTGATACATTTTTTTAGAAAAGCGGAAGAACGCAGTAACACACAAATGTTATCGTAATCGCTCTACTACAAAAATTTCCACGTTATATGTTAAGTCCGGTAACCTTTTAATCCTACCTCGTTTGTATGGTATGATTAGGCTTGTCACATTTTAAACAACATTTCTTTGGGTTTTCTTTCTGAGAGGACATTTTAATAAAACCTTGGTTTTATTTCTCGATTTTTACGCTTAACAAAGCATTTTTCTATTAATTTAATCAAGAATCAGTACATTTTGAAAATGTATCTCTTGAAATTTCTAAATTAACTTTTTTAAGTTTTTGTATTCTTTTTTCATTCCATTCGAAAGTTAAATGAATAACGTTAGAATGATAGTTATACGCAAAATAGTACTGAAATTTTGAGTAGCACAGCAATCAATACTATACATTGTAACCAATATAATAAATAAATGTACAAAGAATATTTCCTGATTGACATTGCTAAAATAGTCATTATGTTTCACGGAATTTGTTTAAAATCAATGTAATTTTAAATCTTTTTATTAAACTATTAAGTTACGAGAAAGAGAAGATACTACGGTTAAAATTCAATTAACACTAATAAAACGAGTAATATGAATTAAGTATTTATGAAAGTAATGCGGGAAAAAAACTGTGAGTGTCAGCTCCGTCACACGACTGGAGTTTACTTCTTAAGTACGTTTGTTTTTGATCATATACTAATCAAACAGGGCAAATAAATAAATGCATTTTATGTAACACTAAATGCATGCATGCATTTTCTTTATTCTATTTACATATTTCATATTGATTCTGTAAAATAATATATATATATATATTAGTATGCCTCAATTACATTACATAAATATATATTACTCATAGTAAATGAGTACATTGTTAAAAGGGTTGATTTACTTCATTATTAATATTGCCTTTATTAATCATTATGACAAGGGGCTTGTGGCAAATAAAGTATAATACGTGATTTACGAATTGTGTAAATATCGCATCAATTGTTGTACCATTCCTCGTTGTGCCCAGTACTCAACCAGAAACAAATTCTATATATATATAAATTTAGCTCTTATTTATATATATATATATATATATATATATATATATATATATATATACCGTATTGTGGGGAAATGAATGATCTTTCCGATTCTGTTGTTTTTTCTTGTCTGAATTTGGTAAGATGAGAAGGGTCGTAGTTTTAAAAACAACAAAAAAGTAGGAACTTTTTCTTCGACAGTGATTTGGTACATGCTCAGAACACAATGTAACACTTTTTTGTTAAGGCTTGTACAAATTTCACTCCTTATAAAGTTTCCATACCGGGGGCTTATGTGAAAATCGATTCTTAAGGAGTAAACTCCAAAAATTACATTCAGTAAAAGTTTTCGTTGTCGTCAACTGACAATTTCTAAAATAATATATTATGCTGAGCTTTAACATATTATGTATGTTAATTAAATATTTTCTGAGAAGTAACCATATAATTAACAAGGCATTAAGTTGACATATGTCACCCGCATACCAAAATACGTAATAAAATACCATGAATTAAACAGAGGGTTAACATATGTAAATGCCTTAAGATTAAATTATTCCACTCCGAGAGGCTACCTTCGACGAAGCATTCAAGTGGTAGTTACAGAATAATGTCAGTTGTAGATTGCCATACAAATTCCACGAAATCCCCTTGGCTCATTTTTGAAGCCCTTTTGATTTATCCTTCTCTAAACATTTCGACAAACCTGCGGGTATTTAGACTAATGTCGAAATTATTAAAAATATGCTTGAACGAACGTATATAATGACGAATTTAATTGCAGTACAGTCTTAATTTTGAAGAAATACTCGAGACACTAAAAGATTAAATATGCTTTACCACTAACTACATTTGACAATACAAAGCCTTGCATTCAAGAAAACTATCTTGAAATGAATAAAGCTATCTTGAATTGAAAAATCTGGAATGTTAAATTTTCTTCTTTAAACAATAGTATAAATTGCACTGTGATTGCAATATGCAGTTTATATAGTTTAAATTCCAAATACTTTTTTTTAAATATTCTTTGCTAGAAGGCACAGCACACGCATATTAATAAATAGATAGATGCATACATGTACAGACACACACGAACGCACAATATATATATATATATATCCATTTATCTTATGTTATTGTAAATATAATAAGGATAATTCTGGCTAAATAAAATTACAAAACTATTTTGGTAAAAAGAGAAAAAAATGAAGTTAACGAAACAATTCTTTTGAGTTTAATTTGGTATGATCTGTTGAAAATGAAATATAATCCACAAACACTCAATATAAAGAAAAATTGCATTTTCCCCTTTATTTATTATTCGCGTCTAAAATTTCCTCTTAGTACGTAAGTAATGTTATTAGAATACCTGTTCTTTTCAATATATGTGAATGATTAATATGAATTTGAATAGTAATTTGAAAAAGTTCAAATGAAATTAATTATATACCATTCAAATTACATACAACTGGTGACCATAAAGAAAATTATAATCACTCTTGAATTACAAATTGTTCCCAAAAATTCCAAATGAAGTAGTAATATATTTCATTAGAAAGTCTGTGAAAAAAATGCCTGCATCCAATTAAAAATCCAATAATCTAATCTAATAAGTTTCTTTTATTTGAATTTCATATGTTCATCTCTCATTCATTTACTTTATATTTTAATTATAGTATATATAATTACATCTCGTATAGATATTTGTTTTTGAAATGCAATTGAAAAATTGCTGGACAGATAATACATAAATATGAAGAATAAAAGGTGATTATATATATATAATCTTTTTTTTCACTTTGTCGATGAAAAGAGCCTTCTAAGATTATTAATTTTAAAAATGACTGCTTTTTTTCTTATCAACTCTCCTATTCTTATCAATCATTTTCATATATGAATAAAAATAGTCAAATTATCAGCTTATTTCCTTACATCAATATTAAAATAATGTATCAAATTTAAAAGCAAATCTAAGCAAACATATTAAAAATTATAAGAAAATAATGCAATATGTTAAGGCAACTATAATACGATAGGCAGTTTTTTTATGATGATATTGTTTTTATTCGATTATGATATTTTTAATGTTAGCTTTTACCACAAAAGCTTATTACATTTTCCATGGTAATTGAGGAAACATTTTAAAACCGAGCATTAGAGAACTTAATATCTCTTGTCTTTTAAATTCTTATTTTGTAAGTAACAGGGGAAACTTAGATTTGACCAGAAAAAAAAGTAATTTTATTTCATCAAGTTGTTTCTCCCCCCCCCTCTTATTAACTGCATTTTAACAACTAAGCCTTAGCAGACATGGCGAGTTCCCAATGTGAGAGCCATTTCAGGGATGGTACTCTCTTTGTGGAGGATCTACCAAATGTGGACGCTTTAATTAATTTAAATCAAACTCTCAATCAATATTGCCTTCATTTCATTTTGCCGAGAGTACCACAGCCAAATTGATACTCAAGGGATATTTTACATGTCACGTAATCATATGAGATGCGTGCCTACGATTTTCGCAAAACAGAAATTTATCGACTGAAGTAGGGGGTCTAACCGGCAACCTTAGGCTTAAGAAGCGGTTATGCTACTTCCAAGCCACCGTAACCCACTTATCTATAAAATTGGTTGTTGTTACTAATGCAACATCTCCAACTAAGTCAGATCGAGGTTCATGAGATTTATCATGGCAAGGGGCTAGATGTACGCCTGTCGTTGGACGTAGACTTGAGCACCATACAGGTGACAGTACAATTAAGCTCGTCTCTACCCCAATTTTGAGGTAGAACACCCCGGGGAGGGTTAGGGGCCTCCCATCTCTCATCCCTGCCACAGACCTCACGAGAGGACTTGCCGCTCGATGGCTGTTTAGAGTCCCCCCCAGCTGCTAAAGCACTTTACAATTTATAAACATCCATGTCTTCTCCGGGATTCAATCCTAGGCCCTATGGCACAGTAATCAGCTTTGCTAACCACTATACTGGGTGAGAGACTCAATAAAAGTATATGGTATGGTTCAAATCTTTGTATATTTTCTTAAATAAAAAATGCAAATCACACCAGCTAATTAAACTTCTGTTTTGTAATGTATAAAACATAAAAGGGTTCTTTAATAGTTCTAGCTATAAATATCTCGGAATTATTTTATTTATTGTAAATAAATTACATTTAAGTATCAATTTCAAAAATATTTTTTATTCCTTTTTTCTATAAATTTATCACACACTATTTATATTATTTATAATCTTTAATAAAATATTTAAGAGGTATACATTTATACCACAAATTCCTATAGACATAGGATAAATCAGTTTTTTTATTTGTATTTCAAAGAAATGAGTTACTTTAAACTCATTTTAAAGGTATATAAAATAGTATAAATATTAGACTTCCATATAATTCTATAATTTTTTAAAGAAGAAAATGACAAGTCATTCTTCATATCCGTTATTATTAATAGTTACCTTAAGAGTAATAAATTTTTTTTAGTGTGGTTATGCAAAGTAAAAAAGAAAACAAAAAACCTTCTTAAACCATTTCAAATCACCAAAAATATTTACAAAGAATACATAATAGTCGAACAGTTTAGCACTTTTCCTCAGTGGTAAAAATAAAGAGTTTTTGGCAAAGGATGCTATTCCCAGAAGCAATCCATTAGTCTTTGCGTTGAAAGATAACTGCTGCCTTGGGAGAAATATATATTCATCTTGTTAACGATTTGTTAAGTTTTTAGTTGAATGTAACCTCTGGAAAACCTCACGAAAACAAAAACGTTTTGCCAGTTAACAAGGAACCAAGTATAGCAAAAAAGTTATCGTAATCCAAAGAGAATTTCAAAATATTCTAGAAGTATCGTGACGTTTCAAATTAAATATTTCTTTGCGTTATAAATAACCTCAAAGAAAAGGAAAATATTTACTTAACTGAATAAGTATTTATGTGTAATTTTTATTATTACTTGTATACTAAAGGCGAATGTAAATGAATTACAAAAAAAAAAGTTTTTGTAATGCATTTTTTATACCAAGTAAGTTGTGTTACAAATTATGAACGAATGATTTCTTACTACAAGTTTATTCATTATTATCTTCCGGATTTCAAAGGCCCATAATAGAAAAAAGAAGTGGAATACATGAAAAAAGAACATTTTTAAGAATACAAAATCTTTTCAAGTATCCCTTACATGCTTTACAGGTATTCTATATGTTAAGCTTTGGTTACACGACGTGCATCAATGTGATAGTCCACAGTGCCTGTTCTAATCTACTCAACAAGGTTCTATCAACGTTATTGATTGTACGAGATATTCTTTCATGCAACTCGGCTACATCATGTGGCTAAGTGGGTATGAAAACTTGGAATTATGTAAGAGACAAAGTCTTTTTATAACACTGAAATGATAACACGGGCTTTCAATAACGTTGATAGTACATTGATGTGTACAGTGTAGCAGGAACTGTATTATTCCATTGATGTATACCATGTAACCAAGGTTTCACATACGTAACATGATCCAAAAGTTCGGAGAAAATGTGTTGAAAACATTACCCTGAATAGTTCACAACGCCGAAGCACAGCCGTCTTCATAGTAGATCCCTTGTTACACGATACACTTTTGCCAACGTTCACAGGGTTTTTGGAAGCACAGCTCGAAGGCATTTAACACAAACTCCTGTAAGGCCTCTTGCGATGCTCCTTTCATCTCATCTGCTGACACAAAAATTCCTTGCAGAGAATGGTTTAACTTGAGATATTTCTTCTGAAAAAATGAAAGACTATTTGTTATGTAAAATGACACTTAAAGTTAATTAAATCCTTCAACATAACTCTAATTGAAACTCGATGCAGTTTTCAATTAGTTACACTATTAATATAAGTGCGTAAAATGACTAATAAATAAAATAAAGGCTTTTTATATACATTATTAAAGTAAATGTGCAAAACATTATATCTTCATTTTATTAATAACTTTTAAAACTTTTATTACAAAAGCAGGATTAAAAGCGAAACTAAAAACCTTTTAGAAGCATAATGCAACTAAACTACTTGAATATACTTTTTGTGCTTTAAATATGTTGTTACCGAAATAATTTTTTTCAAACTTATTTACAAATTTGATTAAATGTTATAACTTTTTGACAAAATATGAAAATTAAAAATGTGAAAACATTTGTCCTTTTAGCTTATAATGAAGTAATTCTATTAAAAAAATATCAAAAATATAATTAATAAATTAATATCACATTCGATAATTCTTTTTAATGCATTTATCTGCTTGCTTAAGCAAATTAGAAAGCAAATAATAAATGAATGAATTCATATGTCAAAGCATAACCCAAGAAGTGATATTTATTTTTAATTACTAAAATATAAAATTTAAAAACAACAACAACATTATTATTATTTTATTAAATGAATTATAACTACTTTAATTTTGGACCATATTTCCTTTCATGTGAAATCTTATTTCCATTACCTTATGAGCTTCCCCTAGTCTTAGATTTGTTTGTTACTTATGTCACCTGATCGACAGGAACATCAGATCAATACCCATTGAATTTACCATGGCAAGAGGCTAGATTTACCCCTGTCGTTATCCGTGGTTTTGAGGACCATACAGGTGACAGGGCGAATAGGGTCGGTTTCACCCCAATTTTGATGGAGAATTTCTTGTAGGTGTGGTCAGGGTCTCGTACCTCTCTTCACTCTCAATAAACTAATGAGAAAACTTGCGGTTCGACAGCTATTTAGATCCATGTTGCAAGGCACTTTACATTTATAAACATCCATGCCTTCTCCAAGGTTCAAACCCAGGCCCAACGGCAAAGCAGTCGGTGTCACTAACCTCCATACTAGATGGATGGCGTATATTGTTTTATACAAAACTCGAATTACTTAGCACAGATTTTTGTTTAAGTTTTAAATAAGCTTTATCCAATGATTAAATGGGCAGATAGACTTAAATGTCTGGAGGATCAAAGTTGTATCGTTTTTGTGGTGAGAAAGACTGGTGAGGAAAGTGCCAGCACAAGTGCTGACCTATACATTTGACTGTGATTGAAAAACATAAGTTCCATCTCTAATATTCTCCTTATTGTTTCAGATACTGAAGTAAATTTTGAAGATCTATTCACTAAACAGTTTCTATGGAATTAAAATTTTATTGCACTATAATGACCATTGTAAAATTTCAAATTATTATATTCTAATTTTTACAAGCATCAATGCTATTAAAAACAGATAACTATTTTCTTAATAATATATATGAATTAAATATGCTTATAGGAAAGTTGCGTTACATTAAGTTTAAATGAAATATTAACCAAATACAAAAATTAAACTATATCAAGAAAAATAGCAAATTCTGTAGAAATATCATATTTTTATGGAAGCTTAATTATCTCTTCTACTTATTCAGTATTTAGCTGGATTATTTTGAGTTATCAAATTACAGTGGGTTTTTTTTTTTTTTTTTTTTGTATTGAGTATCATTATTTGCAAAATGATGATTTTTAAATTACCGGTGTGTTTGCTGACCTAAAAAAAAGCAATTGATTCATTAGGATATATACTAGCATTAATGCGGTTTATTGGTTACTAATTATTTTAACCCGCAATCACTCACGCGGGGTATTCTGTACACCCCAGCAACAAGAAAAGCCTCCTACAATTCTAAAAAGAATGCGCAGAGCCACGATTTTTTCTGTAGCTGCCCATTTTAGGTCATTGAACCTTCAGACCTGATGTAATCAATCTCGCTAGAACGATTGGAATGTAACAACCTTCAAAAGTTTATTTGGGGTGCTGAGAACACCCCGCGAGTGATTGAGTTATATTTTCGTACTCGACGCATCTACGGAAAAGTACGTTTTACTCTTTCCGCTTACATTTCTTTTTCAAATATATTAATATGCATGAATATTTTATTTAAAATTTCAATAAATGTGGTATAAAAATAATATAATTCTATAAAATAATTGTAAAATACAATTTTTTAAAAAAAAAATTTCAAAATATTTTCTAGAAATTATGACAAAAAGTCCATGGGAAAGGGAGAAATAGCGACTTCGTCGTCTATTAGATAGTGTATCAACAGATTGAAAAAATGAACTAAGTGAATTCGATGACTGCGTGATTTCGTAACCAAAGTTGGAGAGATGAAACTTGAAATTTGTAAATATTTATAATACCACTGATGGAATGTGCAATATATAATATGTAACCTTTGGCCATTGCGAATATTTTATCATCTACTAAATACCGCAGGAATTAATGCTTCCTTTGTCTATCATTCGGTTCTTCCTGAAAATAAATGAGACATTCAATATTATTAGAGGAGATTAGAATGGATCTTGTGCAGCCACAGTGGGATATGAGATCGGATTTCCCAAACCTTAACAAAGCACTCAAAAGAAGCTTTACTGACAGAATATATTAAAAAGAGCATTAATCCCCCTAAAAAAGGGGTGTTGCACTGCTTGTCCACGGGTAAAAGATGTAAAAATTATTTGTTTTTGTCTTCAATGTAAGAAAAATATGTGCTTAAAGCATATGAATACATTCTGCTCTGAATGTTTGAAAAATGATTTAAATATTATTTTTCTCCTTTTTACTATCCTTATCATTAGTTATAAAGTATATTAATTACTGGTAATACGTTTTACTTGTGGTTTATGAAAAAATATAAAATTGTATACTTTAAAATGAAAATTTTGTAGGTTTAGTTTAAATTAATGCTAGTCTCATTTGAATGCAATAAATTTAACAATTTTGTTTGTATAATACAAAAAAACCTCTTATACTTCATAAATATATATCATAATTGAGACTTAAAAAAATTTTCTTATTTAAATACACGTGTTAAGAGTTTGGGGTGTTCTCTACTCCCCGCGAGTAACGACGGTAGAAAAACAGGCGCGAGTAACCGCGGGTTAAGGGATTTTCTTGCATCATACATTATTCCATTAGTTTTCAATATATATATATATATATGTGTGGGTGTGCGTGTAAATGAAGAAATGTATGTAAACAGATAATGAATGTGTCTATATTACTTTATGAAACCTCTCAATTTTTTTTATTTTTTATTTTTTATACATTTGTATGTGGATAAAATAGGAAAATTATATTAAACTGTTAAAATGAACATATTCTTTTCACGTTTTCTTAACAATTTCTAGAAATTATAAAAAAATTGATTCTGACTTAATGTTGAAGAAATTTTGTAATGATCTCTCACTTGAAATAAAAAATATTACTGCCACAGCATTATATTCTAATCCTTGATATTTTTTATAAGACTTCAGAAAAGCATTGTGAGCAATCAAACCACTTAAAGAAGCAGAACTTGAATTATCTTTGCCTTTGTCATATTTTTTTTTCTTTTTGTTTGATTCTCATCATTAGCAATTCTCAGTACATTTCTTGTGATATAAAGTACAGAATAAAAAAAAAAATATGTATGATAAAAATTGGCTAAGAATGTTTCTACTTAGGCCAAACTGATGATACATAAAGACATTGGAATAAGACCTAAGTAACTTAATCAACATATGCCTATAGTATCTGATACTTTTTTCCCATCAAAGCCTGCACCGAAAAAATGCTGAGTTTATATTGTGTTTTGTAAAAATGAATTTGTGAGTTCGATCAAATATTCCGGTAATATTTGCTAAGAATGTGTCTACTAAGGCTAAACTGATGATGCGTAAACACAATGGAAGAAGACCTAAGTAACTTAATCAACAGATGTCACTTATAGTATATGATACTTTTTTTCCATCAAAGCCTGAGCCGAAAAAAATTCAGATTTTATATTGCGTTTTGTAAAGATGAATTTGTGAGTTTGATCAAATCTTCATGTAAAAAGAAAATTAAATGTTGTCCAAATACATAGCATCGCACTTTTACTTTATTTTTTAGTAGAAGGTATACTTGAAAATGCGCTTGTTGTTGTTGCTAATGCCACCTGTCTGACGGTGTCATATTGAAGGGATATTGCAGGGGATTCATCACAACAAAGGTGATGACAATTCTAGATAAGAAGACACCTGGAGTTATCCGTAGCTTTGACCATCATACAGATGACAATTCTAAATAAGAAGGAAAGTCATATCATGAAACAAGTTAGTCGACAGATTTGTTTCAAAATCCTTAGAAACACATCATAAACGTTTTCAAGGTTTTATTTCTTGTATTTAAATATATGTGCATGTCACAAATAATTTTCTTAAAAGAACAAAGGTACAAATACATTTATACTTAAACATAAAAATACTGCCTTAGAGAAGCAATTAAAATTGAGAACATTGAACAAACATAACACCAGTTCAAAAATATTATAAATAGATATTGATGTACTAGACATATAAGTAATAATGCCTTAAGAAATTTATAGTAAAATCTATTTTAAATACAGGAAATTGAATTTGTACGTTAAGTGTTACGTTTCATTTCTGCAGTGAGATCAAATCAGTTTCTCCGTCGACGAGAAAAACTAAGTAAGTAAGCAAGTAAAACTAAGCAAAATACTTTTGAGAATATAAAAGATAATAAAACATATTGAGAAACAACATTTTCGGAGAATTCAGACCACAGCATTTCTTTTCCTTCTTATATATTTGAAAAATGATGAAAGTTTCTATCTATAACAATTTTCTTAGGACATTTTTTTTGTCTCAAATGATTTTTCTTCACATGTGTGCATAAAATAAATAAAAAAAAAATTCTTAGAATATAAAATTTCACGTATTTATCCAAACAATTCAAAAGGAATATTTTTTTAAAAACGAGAGAAATTTAGATTAAATGAATCCGATTTCAATTAATCTAAGCGTCGTATTTATTTGCATTGATAAATATTTTATAAAGAACTAATTTCTTTCATCCTCCGATAAGAAATAAATTAGAGAATTGTGAACAAAATATGAGGAATTATAACATAACTTTTGAAAAAAAAAGTAATTATTTTCTTGATTTATAAAATACATTCACTCATAATACTATCCTGATTTAAAAATTATAAGCAGCACTAATTAACATTTACTGTTAGTGTACACATGAACTTCATTCATTAGCAAATTATTCGTTTTTCACTTAGTACATTTTATTGTACACTTATATTTGGAACATATATATATTCTATTCTTAACTTTTTTTAGAAGAATTCCAAAAGTAGATCACATATTAAATGTAATTAAGGAATTCTCTAAACCACCAAATTAATTCTGTTATTCGGTTGCATGGTTGAATTTATATATACAATTTAATTTGCAAGATACATTTTGTACTTCGTTACAAATTAATTGCAATGCAAATTATACAATAACCCTTTGACTCACTTTCTGAGTTTTTTTTATTTTTTTTTTTTATCTTTTAATAAATATTTAACAATATGATGATGTGTTAAATAAGGACTACGTTGGAGTGGACCGATATGTGTAATAAAGAGTATAATTTTTAAATGAATATAATTAGCATAATTCTATTGCTTTATGTATAATTCTAAACTTCATGAAAATGTAATAAGACGGCAAAAATATGAGAAATACTATAAAAAATGCAAATTATTTAGTACTGCATAAACATTCTTTTGAGAAAGAGCCATCTCTCTAATAAGCTTTAAAAGCAGAAGAAGTACCACAAATTTCAGAGACCAAATTCCTAATTCCTTCAATTGTAAGATATGTTTTCAAATATTTTAAACCTAGATGCTGTAACTCAAAACACAATAAAAGTAATTTATAAACCAGCATTCATGAACATAAGCACATATAATGTTGTAGTATACGTGAAAAAATAAATTTAATCATATATAGTTAAAAAAAAGTACAATAGAATACAGTAAAACATGTTTTTTTTGCGGTGGATAGTGACCGTATAAAAAAACGCACAAAATATACTCGAAAATATTTAATAAATTCTTACAAGTAACTAACAATTTCGTCCAAAGGCTACACAATTTTTTAGGTGGTGGAGAGGGACCAGATAAAAAAAAAAAAGTTGCACCTAGAAAATATGGCAATTATTTACGAAATTTATGGAAAAGAACTACCACAGCAAAATAAATAATTAAGTTACAAATAATTAAACATTTAATTGTTCATTGTATACAAATAAAAGTTTTCAACACGCACACAAAATGCACATGCATAATTCACTGCTACTCATCGTAATCCAAAGCGCGTATCTTCCTGTAATGAAGTAGTTCAAAACCACTTTTGACGCTTGAAGGTACAATTTCAATTCGTATATTTTTTGGCACCATAAAGTCAGTGATAAGTTTTTGTGACGAAGATCGGTTCGTCAGCTGCTTATAAATGTCACCATGACCTGTTATGTATGATGGAAGCACTTTTAGAAATTTCATCTTCCTTTCGGAATTCGTATTTATTTTAAGAAAAAGCTTTTTCAATTTGTTGGGGAAAGCTGAACCCCTTGCATATATTTTATCCGCTCTCAAAAAATCCGGCTCCTCTTGTGTGTACGTCTTTATAATCTTTTAAATTATTGATAATGTCATTGCCATTGAAATTTAAGTCTTCAATCAAGCATGGGCTTTTGGCGCGTTAAGAGAAAACAACTGAATGGGCATAGTCCGGAAACTATTTACAACATATGAACAGAGTGTTATGAAATGTATATATGTACATTGCAGTGGCGTAACGTAAGCCCCGGCCTCGCGAGGGCAGGACTCTAGGGGGCTCAAGGCCTGCCTAACGCCAATTACGTATTTACCTAATTTGTAAAATTTTATAGGCAAAACCTGACTTCGCAGGTGGGCCCTAACATTATTCGTTCTCCACTGGTACATTGATAGAAAACATTACAGTGGCGCCAAAGACGTTGAAATGCATATACCGCATAAAAAAAATTATAGCACAGAAAAATTCGCACACAAATACAATCGCATTAAAAAGAACCGCACAAAACCAAATTTTACTGTATGTTAACTCTTGAGGATTGTGAAAATAATTTAAACTTTCTTTTTTATGGAGAAAAGATAAGTTGAAAATTAAAATAAATGAAAATTGTTTTTTTTTTCATTCAAGGATGTTTCTTTCCTATTTATGCAATATTTTTATTTTTAGAAATGCTGATGTAAATACTATTTTATCGACCTTAAAATACTACAAAAAAAGTTAGGGTTTTTTATTAAACTTACAAATACCAAAATTTACCCATTTTGAATAATGTTCGCTTATAGTCAAGAAATGGAAATTCAGTAAAATCTGTTTTTGTGCAGTAATTAGAGTCCGTATGAAAAAGGACCACAGAAAAAATATGCAAACATATTTTAAAAATAATTGCATATAACCAACAACTTTGTCGACATGCAACATAATTTTTTATGTGGTGAAGAGGGACCACATTAAAAATTCACACTTAAAAAATATGTCAATTATTTATAAAATTTATGAGAAAATACTTTGAAGAAATTAAGTAATTGAAGTCCACATGAAGACATTTTAAAAACATTTAATTTACCATCGTATATACATGGAGAAATGAAGAAGAAATGAAATGAAGAAAGAAATGAAGACTTTTATTTGGCTTACCCATGGGGGCAATTATACCACATGAGTGTCATCAGAAGCAAATACGCATTTAATAAGGGAGACTGTGGATAATAACTTCGAACGCAACATAGCACGAACACTGTTTCCAATATCAAGTTTGATAGATTCCTTCAAATACAGCAAAGTTTGTGGACTGCACCAGTAGACTCCAGATTTGAGATATCCCTTAATCCAGAAATCCGTTCAAAAGAGGATGGGGGATTAAGGATGTCATGAAAATTGATTTGAGATGACCCGGTCCCAAATTGCAGTTCCAGGACCCTGCGAAGAGACATCTCTATACATGGAGGTACATCCTCTTGCATCCAAACGATGTCATTCAGTGATTTCTTTGCCTTAATTCTGGTATGATATAATTTTGCAACATAACTATATAGAGGGAGCATGCCATACAGCATGTTTCGAAACCGTGCGGTGTCTCTTTTTCAAAATTTTACGAACCAAGAACAATTGCGCAAGCAATGCCCACCACGCAGCGACTATTAAGTTATATAAAGTTACTAGTGCTACAAAGTTTGGATTCGTGTATATCCAGTATTCACAATTTGTGCTGTTGATGTTGCCAGTTAATGTGAAAGGCGTCTCATCCATCCATAATATGCGAAGAAGCCAGTCGTTATCGCCAACATATCGTTTAACTCGTTCAGGACCATGATCACAAATATGTGATCCCGCGTTTCTCCCTCCAATGCCCATCGTATCATGTATGTGATTGAGCTTTCCTTCCTCGTAGACCCATGATCACACCGGTGTGATCAGAGTTAGGAACGTTTTTATATAATTTTTGCAAGCACTAGACAGTGGTTAAAAACCATTTTTTTTTTCGAATATTGTTTTATAAAATTTTGAACAATATGTGCTTTCAGCTCAGTGGTTTTTTTTTACTTAGATCCTAGATATTTATGATTATAAAGAATACAGGTTTTTCGAGAGAATCGGACACATAGAGGTTCGTGATCTATTGCTCTATGGATTTCTGTTCATATTTTGAATAATTTGCTTTAGTTTTCTAATATTTTCTATATTCGTTTTTAAATGTATGAGATTTTTGTCAATTTTTTAAAAAGTGTATGCATTTTTTTAATTATTAAAATGAAAGCATTTTCCTTAAAATTCGCAATTGTTTTCTTAAATATAGAGAACAATTTTGTACTCCATGTTCACATATTATCAATGATAGTAAATTGTAAGTTTTAGCGTATTTGTGTGACTGCATTTAAAACTTTATATGAGTTTTTGAAGGAAATTAGGCTTTGCAGGGAAATTCGACCGGTCCCGTAGCGTGCGTATCCTCTCCAAAAGTACGGGAAGCGTTTCAATCTCCTTAGCCTGGTCCTGAATGGGTTAATAAACTTATTTGCAAAGTCTTTTTGTTATTGGCCCCCTACGTCCAACATATGAACGTGCTGGTATCGTTATGAAACCAGGCAGATTACCGAGTGCAGCAGCATTAGAGCCATTGTTTCCATATATTAAACATAAAGGATGTACATTTTGCATGTTTCCTGAAGTGACTAAATGATGAACTTCCGAAACAATGTTCTCAGGAACAGTTTTCCATCTAACTCACTGTATATCACAAGTGAAGACAGTTTCCTAAAGAACTTTTACAGGCAGTCATTTCGTAGGCGTGTCGAAGATCTCGATTGAAGAGCCAACATTACTACCCTACTTTTTATCGTTTTTCTACGCTGTATGTGAGGCAAACAGCATTATCTGAATTATTTCTTGACTCAGGCATGTGCAAGTTACCTCTGTGACATGGTTTTATTGATTTCAACTTGGACACATCTACAGCTTATAGCTGCACCACACCTATTGATTCTTTTATTCATGTTGAATTTCGGGAGGAATTATTGACCAGTACGCCCAAACATAGCAGCCATCCGGAATTACTCAGACAATTGGCACTTGAAGTAAAAAATGACATACAAGATGAAGCCTTGATTATTTACACAGATGGTAGTCGTTCGGATACGGGTTGAACAGGGATTGGTATTTTTAGTATCATTCCTAGGAATGATGTTAAAATCAGCATCAGGAATCCTGTCCACTGTTCCGTCTATAGATCGGAACTTATTTCTATTAGTGGTGATCTCGATCATGCTCTCAACTCTTATAAGGGCAGTCTTATATTCTCAGACAGCAGAAGCTCCATCCAATATTTGAAGAATTGGCCAAAAATTACATTGGACAAAAAAATGGACAGTACTGGTCTAGATATTTTATCCAAATTAGCTAGGTTTGTGGTCAGAGGAAATATGTATGTCTCCAGTGGATACCATCACATGTGGGTGTGCCGCGAAACGAAGCAGCTGATGAGCTGGCTGGTAGGAGTTGCAATTTCTCTAACTCCAGATCCATTGCCTTAACCCATTCAGAAATTCATTCCCTCCAAAGAACTAAAATGAATTGAACTTGGCGAAACCCTCCTATTCATCACTGGTACGCAGCTAAGAGTCCTGGCCTATATATAGAGTGCAGAAGTTCCAGTGCTCATCAGACGGCCTTGGTACGCTTTAGAAGTGGTCACCGGCGTAATATGACTTTTATGCAGGGGGTAAAGTCTTTGTTTTCCTGTCCACGCTCTCTCTCTGCTTCCCCTGCTCATTTTCTGGACTGATGGGGCATTTCCCTGCGACAGTTGCATGAAGAACAAGACGTGGTGTGTGACACTATTACGCGGAAAGGTCAAATGGACTTGGTGTAGGCTTTCCCGCTCCAAGGGGATTGGAAACAACACAATCTCTGTGAATCTTCAATCGCGTTTTTTTTGTTTTTTTTGGCCCATGTAGAACTGTTTTTAGCATACATATTGCACTCTTTTTTTGTGATACACGAACCTTTTCAACCCTCTTAAGAGTTTCCGCACGTGCTGATCATTTTGCGACAAGAAAAAACGGTTGTTGCCATTCGTACTTTTTGAAATTCGGTTACAATAACAGTAACTGTGAGCGTCATTTGGTTGCCATTCACAGGATATTGAGTGCATATTTTCAATAAATATACTTCAAATTTCATGTCGATCGGTTGACCGAAACGGCATCTAAAAGGTCATATATCGGCAACGTATTTTTATAACCGTCTGGTATATGTATATATTTATATACATAGAGAGAGAGAATACAGATTTTTATATGAAAAAAAAAAATATTAAAATAGTTCATTTATGAGTCAGAAAAAAATTATATTTAATATACTTGTTTGTATTTACGAAACACTCATGATATTTCTACATGTGTGATATGACACTCACAATTATATGATTTCTTTATGTAAAAAATTAAAAATGTACGACTGCAATGTATTTATAATAACTGTAAAACTTGATACAATCAGGAATTGTTCCATATTATTGGAGCCATAATTATATGTATGAAGAAGGAAATAAACAAGGAAATAACAATTTGGACATCAAAGGATTAATTATTTAAAATTGATCATTAAAATTTAAGTAAGCAAATAAATTAAATTAAAACCCTGCTTTTGTACTGATGAACATTTGTCTTATGTGCTACATGAAAAAAAATTTAATTGTATCATTTTTTTTTAATTCAAACAATTGCGATTTCGCATGCACTCGAGTATAATGCTATAACTACATAGGCAAATAGTTGAGAAAATAAAAGATAGGTAAATGAAAGTCGTATTTCATGTAAAATTTTAAAAGATTCGAATATTATTTTAAAGTAAAATAATATTAATATTTATTAGCATAGAGAAGATTTAAAAATTCATTTTGTAAATATTACTACTGCAAATATGTCTGAATTTGAAATAGAATTAAGGGTCCTTAATCACTTTAAAAAAACCTCAATGAAAGCACTTGTCAATGTTCAAAATGTATCGCTTTTCCCCCATCAAAATAAAATTTACACAAAATTTATACTTAAAGATGCACTACTAAATATTTGATTCTATAAGATGAAAACTCTGCTTCTAAATTGAATTGTTGATCATATGTATTCTTGTGAGACTTATCATTTTAAAATGTAGAACATGCTGAAATTGTTTTGAACAGAAAATCAATGACATATTTTGAAAGATTCAAAAATAAATAAATATATAAATACTCAGTTATATGATTACTTTTCGCTTTGTATGTTTCATTTATCCTAAATCAAATATCATTTATATCTACTGAAATTTCTATGATATCTTGTCCTATTCTTTGTCTAATAAGACATATGCCATCCTTGAAATGATTTATCTCCTAACGTTCTTTGTGTTATTCTAATGCATTTAATACTTTGAAAGAAAAATGTTTAGTTCAAGCATGAATAACTTCGTACCTAATTGTAGGTTTTGAAGTGTTTTTGCAATGAACGTTTCTAGAATAACAAACCCCTCAGCTCTGATACAATATTTACACATGATTTATCTTTCATGATTTGAAGAATCAATTTTGTTGTTTATTTACCCACGCACTAAAAGCAATTTAATGAAAAGAAAATGGAGAAATGTACGTTAACATTTCAAGAAGATTTCATGAAATAAGGGATTTTTCTTAGGAAAAAAAATAATATGAGTGCATTCTGTGAAGCATACGACATCAAATATTTCATTCTGGATCAAAGTCATTATCTAATACTTCTCTCAAGAAGGTACTAGAGTTTTCTACACAGATAATGATAAATTTTCTTCAATTTTTTCAGAATAAGCTGGAAACAATATTTTCAAAAAAGGAATATACTTTTGCTGAGAATAAGAGATAAACATTTTAACTCTAAATAACTAGATTGATAAGTAGTCAAATAACAAAAACTATTTTTCAGGAAATGCGGTTCAGAGAATTAATGCCATTATAAGAATAACATAGAAAATATGATTCATAGAATTTTTGAAATGAGTTTTATTGACTTACCTCCTCAACTGAAAGTTATAAAATTTTCTGAGAAACGATTCATTTTTACAGCACAAACTAATTTTGTTTTTATTAAAGAAGAAACACAAATTGTAAAATTTGGACAATTTCCTAAAATATTTGAAGATCAAAGCATTAACTCGTATATGTGTGTGTATATGCATGTATCTGTGTGTGTTCGTAAATGTATTTCAAAAATAACTTCTTCATTATACAGAATAAATAAAAAAATTCCCTAAAGTTATTCCAAATAAAATAAATGGATAATAATAAATAATTTTACGTTTTAGCGGTTTAACTGAATGAAGAATAAGTAATAATTTCTTAGCAAAATATTCAATTCCCGAAACTAATTTATTAGATTTTCGATTTTTGGATTAGATGCTTTCACGGAAAAATATATAATATTCTTGTTAATATATAGGTAATCTTTAAGTCAAAAATCACGTTTCAAATAAACCAGAAAGACCATTTAATCGTCGCATGCCATAAGAGATAAATTTCTTTATGAAGTAATCAGAGAAGTATTAATCTTAAGGCTAAAGTTTATAGTTAAACCATGTAAAGGAAAATTTATGATTATTCAATTATAATTTTCATAAATATTCCAAAATTTTTGTGCTTTTTTTTTATTTAAAGAAATAGAAAAAGTTATAAATTCTGTGTAATTGAATATACGCTTATATACTATTTCTTTTCCCCAAATTTACTGATTAAAAATACTGAATGATGTCATTGTTATAAAGTTTTTTAAACGTTATCTAGAGATTAATATTTTAATAATTTTTTTAACAAATGACTGATATTAATAACTTATCTTCTTCAAAGTATGAAGCAAAAACAAGAAGTCAAATAGCAGTACATGTAATTAGTGAACTATTTGCATTGTTTCTCTCAAAACGTATTATTGCTGAATACACATTTTGCTAAACGTATTATTGCTGAATACACATTTTGCTAAACGTATTATTGCTGGATATGTCGGCTTTCTGCCCTATCTCCCTGCCGAAAAGGTATTGTAAGCGGAGGATATTTGCAAACACACAAAGGGAAAATAGATAAACAATGATAGAAATGTTGGCAGCAAATTTGTTGCTAAATTTGCCACAAACAAGGGATCGTGGCAGCCTAGTAGTTACGGTCATGCACCCGTTCCAATTTGTTATGAGCTCGAATCCTAGAACCATTGAAAACCCACCGTGTAGAATGCCTGATGCACGCAAATTATGTTGATTGTCAAAGTCCTCCTGTTAGGGGTGGTGTGGAAAATTCGGAAAAAGTGCCCAAAACTCAGGTATCGTCCTCATCACCTGGTCATGATTCAAAATCACAACACCCGTAACCAATAGTCCTCGTGTAGCATTATATATCGACGTTAATGATCATTCACTTACGCGAAACAAATAGACATCTTGAAAGAAATCGAAAATGACCCAACGTGATTATTTGAAACACCACAGGGTTCTTTCAAAATAGCTTCACGCCATGTATATAAGGAATGTAGTTTGTCAAGTTCAGTTTAAAATCAATTTGGCGAATGTGTGTTTTGTCCAGTTCAAGCGTTATTTTGATTACAGATTTGTGCTGCTGTGCTCAAGGAGCAACTTTGTATGCTTTTTTTTTATATGAATTCAAATTATTCCAAAATATTGTGTCGGTTGATTGCGGGGACATTTAAAACACTTGAATGTCTTAAAACATGTAAAACTATATGATTGGTCTTTTTCGCATCTTTCGTTAATATTTTACTCTCCCCCGCCCCCCTTTTTAAAGGCAACTCATTAGTTATACAGAATTAGGTACTTATATCAGTTGTTTGCATGGAGAAAAAACAGAACTGAATTTACGTTTTCTGAAAAAGTGAATAATTATAATTATTCAATTTATTACTCATTGGTAAAATAAGTAATAAATGAACTAACCCTTATTAGTACAATATATGTAAAGATTAACACCGATCTTGTTATATACATTATTTGAAATATCTTACTTAATTAAAGGCAAGTTATAGTACTGACATACAAAAATATCTGGAAAACTTTCGAAAATGTGAAATATTTTCTCGAATATATTACCTTTTTTAGAAGAGTAACATGCACTTAAATTATTCCTCACTCTATTTTTAGTAAAAGTTTAAATCCATGAATTGTATATTTTTTTTAAATGTACAATAATATAAACGTATAAAATCTTAATATAAACGTAACTTTATTCATGTTTTGCATAAATATTATTAGGCATCTTAATGATCAATAAAATTATCTTCGCCATAAAAGTGTTTTAGGAATTCTATAAAACTGGTTAATAATTTGCAATAAATAAATGTAATTTTTATATTCCGTATTCCTAAAATTAATACAAAAACAAGAAATATATATATATAAAATAAGTCAATTCCTTCTTAAGTCACCAAAGAAAATTTTTTCTTTTAGTTACTTTACATTAAATAGTTACAATTTAAATAAATATCTATATCAATATGAGAGAATTACAATATTCCGTGACAAAATAGGAAACAATTTTCCATTTTCCTTTCTATATATGGTGTTGGACTATTTTTGTTTGTTTGTTACTATTTATTCATTAAGTGAACTTAATGATTTTAATAAAATAGTATAGTAAAAAAGAAATCTCATTTTCAGAAAGTATGCCATCCCAGGTTGGATTTGAAACCACGACCTTTGGATTAGAAGTCCAACGTGCAGTCCATTGCGTTACAGGTACACAACGAACAATTTTCCTTTCGATCTGTGTTGTTTGACTGTTATTTTCGTTTTTATAAAATTATAATCCATCATAGATTCAATCAAGTATTTTTACTATATTTATTAATTATCTTAAAATTTATCTATTTTAAATTTTGACACACAGTTATAAACCAAAAGATAAAAGTCTTGTACATTATCATTGTGCACAATTTTTCAAAGCAGATTCATACATTTTTGAAAAAAGAAAGTTAAAAAAAATGAATTTGTTTCCCATGTGAAATATTACTAAAAATGCAAATGAAGTATTTATTTTTTCCAATAATCTGGTATCAGTATGAACTTACTTTTCCACATTTAGTTAAAATGTATTTTATACTAACTGGAATTGAATTTTAACCAAAATTGTCAAGAAATATATTCATCCAGTATAATTCACATTTCACTGAAATCAGATTCTGTAAAATAAGATCTGTTTATCAACCCAAACCCCTTTTTCGATATGAATTCAGAAACGGTTTGTAGAAGATCAAAATAAAAATTAGTGAAATAACTTGATAAATGAGTATTTATTTGTTATGAATAAATTTTGTGATATACTAGATAGAAATAAAATTATTTATATAATTTCAAAATAAGATGGATGTAGTGACGTTTTCAAAAGTGTTTTTCCTCTCTCAAATTTATCTTTTAATAAACCTCAGATAATGAATTTTGACATGATTTATTTATGTGAATAAGAAACCACTTCTAAACTTAATTTTTGATCAAATATCGCTAACAAAATAACTTTAATAGGCAAAATGTAATTATTTTTATTCAATCAATGATTTCTTTAAACATAATAAACTACACTTTAAAGCTTTACAATTTTTTTTAAAAAAATGGCAATATCATTAATATAAAATACAATTGCCTGCAGTGCATAAGTTAAGTATAAATTTGTATTTTTCTTCATTGTGTTCAAATTCCTCTCAATAAATTCTTGTATCTTAGTTCAGTTTTTAAACTATGTTCTCTTATCTATGTTATATCCTCTTAAATCCATCCTTATCTATGACTCAAGTGGAGTATATATTCTGGAATAAAAGTTATCCTACCGTTTATTTATTGTTTTAAGAATTTACTATGTTCGACGAAAAAAAATTGAGTTACGTAAGTTTCCAAACGTATTTTTTAAGGTTTAATTTCTTTGTGTTTTCTGTTGGAGCTGAAATAATTTATACATCGTGTTAAGAATGAATTATTGTCTATTACTGAATATTACTTTAATGAAAGATCCGTCTTGTAACGCGCAATTGTGTATCAAGCTTCATTTTTTATTAATTTTTTGGTATAATCGTTGCATAATGCGCACTCTCTTTTTTTACGAAGTATCCTGGGATGTACGTATGAAATTGAATGCTTTGAAGTTATCTATTCGAGGTATTATTCCAGGCTTTTGAAAAGATAGTATAATTCTAGAACTACAAACATTTAAGTATATTTGTGGTATGTCATTTCCTTTACATAAACTGTATTCCAAACTATGTAATAGTCTGTTTTTTTAATGCTCATCTCTCTTTTTTTTAGAATTTTGAATTATGCTACTATAAGAAATTATCTGCATGTGAACGTAAAAATCCATAATGAAACCTTTCAAAATGGCGAATAATCATATATTCCCAAACCAATACATTTACATACTGATATAATTTTACATGGTATTTACGATGCTTTTTGTTTAACTTCGATGAGGATAATGTATTCAAGATAAAAATTCTTCAATGATTGATACAGAATTTGAGGAAATGATGTAGACTCTGTAAAATATCTCTCGATAGGCAAACACTGAAAAAGTCTAGCACGCTTTCTGGACAATTTAAGTAAAAAAGAAAAGAAAAATGTCTTAAAAGAAAATATAAGAAGCCAATGCTTAAAAAAATAGAGCAAATAATGGTTGTAATTAATAATTTTTGTGATAAAGTGACATTTTATACAAAAATTTTAATTTTCTCAAAATTATGTTTTTAAAACTGCGTGTACTTTTTTCCCAGAATCTACTGTATAAATACACCGGAAATTTTTACTGCATACTGCTGATAATCACTGAAATTAGCTTTTTGAGATATTACTCAAATATTTGGGTGAGACCAGATAATGTAACAAAAATGACAACTTTTAAAAAAATTCAAAGTGATGCTCAGTAAACGTTTCTTTAAAAAAAAAATTGAAAAATCTTACTTCAGTATAAATAAAAGTGTTTATTTATTGTACAGACAAAATTTGAACTCTTACATTTAATGGTTTCTGAGAAAAAGAGACATAAAAAGCCTCAATTTAACATTGTCAGTATAGGGCGTACCGATTTATCTTAATATATAATGAGCAACATTTGGCTCTTTGAACCTTCAGTATAATTTAGTGCTGCATCATTTATGCCACATATTATTTTCCTGAAATCCTCCGAAAACTCTTTTCAGAATCTTACGTTATATTAACAACATAATTGGTATATTCATGAAGATTGCTATTATTGAAGAAATTGTGTGTGTATGTATTTTAATCAAGTTTTCATTTATGAAACTATATTGTACAGATAATTATATGCATTTATTCTGCGTTCGAGAACAAATTTGTTTAATATCAATTGTATCCATATATATTACTATATATCGTCTGCATACATCTTGTGTGGGAAGAATATACAGCGTGCGATTGATCAAAATAATTTGAAATAAATATGAATATGTAGCTTATTTAAATAAATCATAAGTGGCAAGTTTTCATATGTGATATATTTTCATATGATTTTTGCGTTTTATCGAATAACTTATTTAGTTAGTGGCAACCATAATAAAAGAAACATTAACGGATTTGAATTTATTTATTCAGAATATATTCAATAAGTCATAAAGTATTTTTATTAGGTAACTAATATGTAATACTCAACAGATAATATTAATTAGAAGCATAAAACAAAAAACTATATGAACATTACATATTATACTAAATGTTCACAATTTCAAAATTAATACAATCGTTGTATGTTTTTCATTAAAACTCATAAATTTTATAGACTGTTCATAATTTTATCACTTGGGAGTTTTTGCACTCGAGTTAGGCAATAACAAATTGCCTTGCCATAACGTATTTTGCAAAATAAGTTTTCTTTGCAGAAAACTGCGTTTCTTAAGATTTATTTTTGAATGCGCAAACGATACAAAGAAAATCCTCATAACTCTAAGGCCATTTATCGCAAAAAATGAATTTATTACTTGAGTCAATACATAAGGAATTACGAGATTAGCCTTTTCTTGCTTATAGGGCAAAAATGTTACTCAAATTAAAGCAGTAGAATAATGAGACGATACATTATTACTGCCGATGACCGGATATATGTTTACAACGTTAGCGTCATTTTTCTGAGATGAGACATGATTGAGTAACACAAAAATGGACAGAAACAAATTAAAATTCATTTGAGGAAACTTAAAACCATTGATCCAATAATTAATTTTGGGGAGGGTGGGTGGGTGCCAAATCGGTTGAAATTGTCTCTAGAGCAGAAGGAAAACTTGTAATAACAGTGGTGATAAAAATGTCGAGCTTTAAGTCGGGTAAACAACTAATACAGTTCATCAGAATTTTCCTCAGAACACTATAATTAGGGAGGTATTAAAAATTCGTGGCATCCATCTGTATCTTCTACAAAAACTAGTTATTAAATCGTCCGACGCGCTAGATATTCCAACAATTCCACGAGCCAGAGTATGAAACGATGTGATTTAACATTATCCTCAGGAACTGTCAGTCCACTTTTTATAATGTAGTATCAAGACTAACCCCTTAACTGCTGATTAAAAGTTACTCAATTCACTCCCCTGTGTCCCCATTATTCACATAAACTCGCGTATGATGTGTTGTATGGGGAAAGAAACGGCACAAATAAGTAAATTTATCTCTGAAATACATAAATCTATCCCCAAAACTGTCAAGGTCATTTTTTGCATTCCAAACTCTTTGAAATAGTTTTACTGATAGCAGAGTAAAGAAAAGAACCCTATTACGGAAAGACGTATATATACGTCGGGAACACCCAACGCAATGGTTCAGTTAGACATATATTTACGTTGGTGGCAGTTAAGAGGTTAAAGTGGTAAAATATTTGAAACCAATCTACAAGAATATAAGATTTGAATTTGTTTTAAAACATACGAGCAGATTAGAGTAAAATAAGTGGTCCCCATCCCGTTATTTGCTATATATATATATATTTCATAAGCCTCTGACTGCTTAAATACTTTTTTAATTGCAGGTTGTGTTCAGGGATGATCCATACGGATTAATTCACACTGGTACTATTTGAAAAAAGTCAAGCAATTATTTTTTAGAAAGGTATCTTGGAAGAAGTTGCATGGTCTGAGAAGATTTAACTGTGTGTGGAACTCTTGCTCTGATATTTATCTAATGTAAAACAAATAATTTAGTAAGCCAATATATGCTACAACAGAGCCTTTAACTTATTTTTTGAAGAATCTGTGGGAAACGACATTCGTTTCGGAAGATCAATGTTGTTATTCATCAAAGTGGCAACACCAAACAATGATTAGCTGCTAATAGTGTTAATTTATTCACCCGGCAAGCCTGTTCACAAACCTCGATCACATGGCATAGGGATTCGTGTTTCATAGAATAAAAGCAAATAGTTCTACAGTTCTGAACTATTGCTAAAATGAAATAAATTATTTTACCTGCATGGTACACAATATCCTAAAAAGTTTTTCTATGAGTACGCAAAATTGAGTTTTTAGAGCCCTCTTGGTAAAACTGGCAGTCTAGTAAATAACGTATTCCATAGGTCCTATATTTATATGCAAAACACTGTACTTTTAAAGTTTCTTGCATATACATGAATGTTGCAATTTTTGCATTGATTTTACCCCTATAGTTGTTGAGAAATGGCACAAATATATTTAGTGCATTCAACAAAATGGCATTTAACTAGATTTCTAGTAGATTACTTAAAAACATGCAAGCCTCTTTGTTAACTATTTGTAAAATCTGTTTCCTTGTTTGCAACTTCTTCATCAACATTGCGAGAATGTTTTTAAATAATAATATTTGATTCCTCCAAAATTCTGTTCTGCTGTTATAAATATCGATCTCTTGAATACAAATCAATTTTGCTGAGAAATAAATTCATGATTATCAAAATAAACAGCTTATGTTTAACTGCAAATAGCTAAAAAATACTCATTGAAATTATATTACTTATTGACAAAGTAATTTTTTATACCCAATATATTACGTACTATTAAAAGAAAGAAACTATTTTTTCTGATTGTTAAATGCTAAAATGATGAAATTCTCAGGACAAACACCATTTTATGTTGTGCATTAATGTGTTATTCCACATATATCATATTCTGCTTTAACATATACATACGCTACTACGGATTCAAATTTTCTCCACTTCAGTCACAAAAGACGAATATTTGAATTTTACACCACTTTGTTGTTCATGTCACGTAGGTTTCGATACTCTTTTTCAGACTCTGGAAGAAGGTTATAAAACCGATTCAATGTAATGTTACTACAAGAAGCATTTTTACGAAATTTGTCTGCAGAATTTTAAGTTAAGCTTTCAATTGTCAAATGGAAAAAATAGCAAAATGTGAATAAATACTACATTTCGATGGATTTTAAAATACTTCATATCATGGATTATTTTTAATACTTAATAAGCCATATTCCTGCATGCCCAGTTTGTTCATATTCTTAAGAACAAATTAAAGATTTTAATGCATCCAAAATGCACTGGAAAACCTTTCTGAAAGGAATATTAAATATTTTAGAGGGAAACTTTTAGGAGGAGCTTTTTAGAGAGAATTTCTTAACCTTAAAAGTATTATATGTATTTGGTAGAATATTTTAGAAAAAAAATACATTTGAAAAATCAAAAGAAATATTCAGCATGATTTCGTATTTGTTAGAGTATTAGAATAATTGTTGCACATTATGCTGAAAAGACACGAAAATGTGTTTCCCTTTTAAATAATTTCTATTTTCTTTTATTGATAAATTAAATTTTGATAATTAAAAGTGTTACTGAATTCATTGGCATAAATTCATGCATTTTATATAAAAATAACAAGCATGTATTACATTTACAAAATAGGGGGAAAATAATATCATTTAAGGAGTTAAGTTACTTATAAGTTCACAATAAAAGCTAAAATATTTTTTTTTTCGGGGGGGCGGGGCTTTTTGCTTTATATATAAATATTTTATAAAAACGAAAACAAATTGCTTGGTTCCTTAAATATATTTTACATTATGCAGTTTATATTTTCATGAATAATAAAAACTATAAAAAAACATTTATAAAATTTAGTCTAAGCTTCCCATTCAAGAATATATTATATTTTTATATAATGTCTACAAGTTATACTTTAATTATTATATGTTTATATAATACCTACAAATTATATTTAAATTACTAAATTTTTATTTAATATCTCAATTATATGTTCTACAAATGTTCTTAAAAAAATCTTCCAAATTGAAAAAAATGACTCTCTTTTTCTGCAACAGTTTTAATTAAGATATCTAAAAACCATAATTAGATTAGACGAATACAGTAAATTATTTTTAGCACATCAATTTAATTCGCAGTAATTCATATTTAACTTGTGTTCATTCAGACTTTTTATTTTTAAAATACTTAGGAAATTTCAGAGCAAATATTAAAATATTACAACATTATTGAGCATTAAAGGAACTCTCTATATGCACTCATTATTTTAAATTGAGCTCAAAGCGTTAAAAGAAAAAAAAAGAAAATAAGACAATCAGTCTTGATTGATATGTAAAGCGGCAGGAAAATATTAATTACAGAAAAACCTACCTAGAAGGATGAAAACCATATTTATTGTTCCTATGTTATAAAATGAAATCATATTGGAGTAACTAACAAAATGTTTGAATTTATAAATGAAAAAAAAAAGTTAATGTAGTAATGCTAATACCGGTTGTTTAAAAAATATTGTTACCAATTTTAAAAGCATGTGACTATGAATGGTAAATTTTTATCTCTGTACTGCAAGTTATATTTTAAAAATAAAACATATAAATTACCAATCTAACCATATGTATTAGTGGAAGTAAATTATGGCTCGAAAATTATATACTCAAATACGATACGAAATTACAAAGATTTTGAAGGATATTTCGTCAAATTATGTTGTAAATAAAGCCTTTAAAAAACAGAAAATATATTTTTCTAGTGGAATATATCTAAACTTCTACAAGAAATAAAATTTGACAGGCAATCAAAAGCTCCAGGAGGAAAATGTGGAGGAAGGTAAGTCCTTGGAAAAAAAGGCTGAAAGACTTATCACTGCAGAAAATCCTCTACTTCAAAGATGGAAACTACAGGTATTGTAATCGACAATTTGCTATAATATAAAGAATATTTGATATAAAAAAATAAATAAATGATTATGTTTCAAATGTCTGTGAATACCGTAGAAAAACGAAGATCACTTAATTGGCTTCTGTATTTAATGTTACGCAAAGGTAAGCGAAGCTACAAAGCATGGATAGCTTCGGATGAAGCACTGTTTCATCTGTCATTCATAAATGAAAAAACGAATATACAATATATTTCACACAAGAAATGTCACAAAGACGCAGCTGTTTTTTTTTTTTTTTTTTTTTTTTAGTTGGCCGTCAGGTTTTATGGTGTGGATTGGAATGTCCTACACCATAATGTTTCTACCAAACCATTTTTCGTAGAAACAAAGGCTAAAATACTATCAGAATAAGATTTTGAAACACTTGATCAATTAAAGTAATCGTTTTTATCCTTAAGTAAACTTTGTTTTTCACCAAGATGCTGCACAGCCATGCTGTAAAATCAACAATAAAATGGCTGAAAGATAAAATTTTTAATTTTTCTTCCTTCTTAGTTGTAGCTACCATCTCCCCCTGGTTGTGCTACTTGCGATTAATTGTTAAGAGGATTCTTAAAAGCTATTCTGTTCGGGTGTATATGACCCGAAATAAAATTTATACATCTATAAAAAAAAATCTAGAACAGGTATATTTTCATGAAACTTCTTCAATCTTAGAGAAACAGTACAAATATGTACTCCTAGAGGGATTTATGTTTATTTGTATTTCGAAGGAATATTTTTCCATTTATACCTAATGTATCGCTCGGGTCAATATAACCCGACGAAAAAAATGAAAGTCATTTATTTTTGCTCATACAAGTTGACTTTTGCTTGGAATAAATTAAAAGAAAAGAACTACAATAGTTTCTCGAATTTATGCTGTTTCAAAACTTGTTCTATTGATGTATGAGTTAGGGCACATGATAACAGAGCACGTGCAAGGTGAAAAAGTTGATACGATTGGTAGGGGTTAAACTGTTTGATTTTATTAAGGTATCCGAACACGTTGAAATGGCCAAATTCTGTCACAAAACATATTTTTTGTTTTTTATTTTATTGAATTGTGCTATCTTTTGGCTTTCCAAAACATACTTTGTTTTGTTTCTACGTTACCTAGAGGTCAAGTTATAATAAATTTTATAAAATTAAAAAAACCGGAAGTGAGCCTGTCATCTACAGGAAGTAGGCATTTAAATGGCTTAAAATCTGTCAAAAATTAGTTTTAGGAGCAGTTTTTTTGGAAATACAGTTTTAAAATTATTTTAAAGAAGTAATACAAATAATTTCTTGTCTTAAAATTTAGTGGCAACACTACATTACTTTCAATAGTTTGGCAATAAGAGATTGTGTTTACAAAATTTTCAATCGCTTTTCACTAGCTTTTAGCTCGAGTGTTTTTATTTATTTTGCTAACGTTTGCATTCTTTTTTAAGAAATTTTAATTTTATTATTTAAATTTTGTATTCTCTTAAGTTATGGGTAATCGCAAGAATAGAAATTCTACTAGTAAATATGTTTAAAGTCAATAGATACACTAATAAGAACAACACAAATGACATCGATAAAAATATCAAATCTGCACCTACTGAAAGTGAAATAAAACTTAAAAATAATTCAAAAATATCAAGTACTGTTGAAAATGAACATAAGAACGTAATTTTTAGTTTAAAATTTTAAGTAATGTGATTTCCTTATTATGCTGCCCAGACTGTTTCGAAAATAAGATACAACTTTTTCAAGAATCTGTGTTTGGCTTAGCATCTAATATGATACTGTATATAAAAAGTAAAAACTGTAAATTTTTCAGCTCCTTTTGTACATCCATGAAAGTCAACAAACTGCCCAATATTAATCTTTCCTTTGTTTTTGGTTTAAGAACCATTGGAAAAGGACACTCTGATGCAAGGAAGCTGTGTTCAGCTATCAATGTGAATTTTCCTTCTAAGACAGCTTTCAGGTGTCTTGAGAAAAAATTAGAGCATGTTTCTAATAAAGTTGCATGTAAAATTATGAATGAGGCTGCAGCTGAGGTTCACAAAAAGAATAATTTTGATGAAGTTATTCAATGCGGTGTGTCAGTCGATGGAACTTGGCAACGTAGAGGACACTTGTCTTTAAATGGATGCGTTAGTGTCATTTCCATAGATAATGGTAAGGATTTAGACATTGAAGTCTTGTCTAAAATGTGCAGATTATGTTCGAAGAAAACTGAAGACCGTAGCTCACATGAGTGTGAAAAACATGTTGGGTCATCTGGTGCGATGGAACCTGTGGGAGTGTATAGAATATTCGAAAGATCTGCTCAGAAGAGAAAATTGCAATATGTGCAATTTTATGGAGATGGAGATTCAAAAAGTTTTGATGCGGTTAAATATGTTTATGGTGAAAACCGCGTTAAAAAATTTGAATGCATTGGCCATATTCAAAAGCGTGTTGGCTCAAGGCTTCGAAAGTTGAAGTTCAAGCAAAAAGGTCTGGGAGGTCGTGGGAAATTAACTGACAGTTTCATCGATAAACTGCAAAACTATTATGGTATTGCTATCAGATCTGATCTCAATAACAGAAAAAATGCAAAGTGCAGTAATTGCAGCATTTTTTCATTGCTGTTCCAACAAAAACCAACCGATGCATGACCAATGTCCAGTTGGACCCGACAGCTGGTGCAAATTTCAACGAGCTACATTTCAGGGAAAGATGCATATTGATACTGGAAGGGGACTTCCACTAGAAATATATGAAGCTATGTGATAAGCATTTACTCAATAATCAATAAATGCTTAAATGGGAAAACACAGAATGCAAATGAAAGTTTTAATGGCATTCTGTGGAAATTTATCCCGAAAGATATTTTTGTGGAGTTACAAACTCTGAGATTAGGAGCTCACATGGCTGTCATACAATTTAACAAGGGTTTTCGAGGATTGTTAGATGTGTTGAACGAAGCTCAATTACAAGTTGGTGCCAATACTGAAAGAAGTGTTGCCCAACTCGATGAAGAGCGCGTTAGTGAATCAAAGCGTCATTCATTATCTGTAGTAAAAACTTCCAGAAAAAAAAATAGAAAATTAGCCGAAGATGAGATACAAGAGGGCATAACTTACAAATGTGGAGAGTTTTAGCTTTTTATATGTATAATTTATATTAAAACAACAAGAGTTTAAACTTTAAATCCTTTTTTCTCTAAATTGTTTTTTATGCATAATGTATTCACGGTGAGTCAGACAACTCAAAATGTTATGAATATATTTCTATAAAAAATTTTGAACCTGATATTTATATTGTTTTCCCGAGAATGTACTAAAATATTTTTTATTGTATGAATAATTTTTGATTTATGGCCAGTTATTTAAATAACGGTCTCATAAAAATGACACATTTCCTATAATATTTACTCGATCAGCTCTAAAATTTTTAAGTTTTAATAAAACATTAAAATTTTAGTACATACTCTAGATAAATGCATGTAATTTGTTTTAGTAATACTTTTACTGATATAAGTTAATTACTTTTTTCTCTAATTGCTTTGAAGTGTTTCCCAAATATTGCTAAAATTTTACTTATAATTGTGATTTTTGTGAAATTCAGATATTTTTAAAAATATATTGTTATTTAAATGTTAGTATTTATTGGTATTCATCTCTAAAAAATCATTTATAATGTTTTAATATGCTATTTTTAAAAAACGTACTCCGAACGTGTTCGGATACCTTAAAAAATTTTTTTCTGCTGTATTTGAATTCTTGATATACCCTAAAAGAGTCGTAACTCCAAAAGGGAGAGAAAAAATGGCAAATTGCATACATTTGTGTTACGCTGATATAGTTAAACTAATAGAAGCTTCTGACAGTGAAGAAAACGTATCCGAGAATAAAAATCATACAACTGATGAAATTGAGAGCGAAAGCTCTGACAATGATTTTGATACCAATAATCAACAAATGGACTCTAAAGAGTGTATTCATTCCAAGAATCATGAAATAAAATGGAAGCTGAAATCACTGCCACGTTCTACTCAATCAACATCTGCTTATATAAAAACTAATCCAGGGGTCACAAACTATTCAACGGTAAGTACAACAGATGTAAAAAATGCATTTTAGGTGGTATTCAATTCTGCAATTTATAACAAAATCATAAAAATTAGTAATATTGAAGGAGAAAAAGTTTATGGAAAAAAAATTAAAAATATCGAAAGTAAATTTTTTCAAGCATATATTGGATTATTAATGTTAGCTGATGTTTATAAATCATATGGATAATCAACAAAAAGCATACGGAATAAAGAAACTGGCAGAAATTTATTTCGTGCAGCAATGTCCCTCCAAACAGTTTGCACCACATCGAGAGTTATGAATTATGACAATAAATCCACTCGTCAAAAAGATGAAAACTGAGTAAATTAGCTGCAGTGCAAGATATTTGAGAAAGGTGGGTGGAAATTCTACCAAAATTATATGATCCGAATGAAAACTATACTGCAAATGAACAATTAGTAGGATTTCGTGTCCGATGTCCTTTTAAACAGTATATACCAAGTAAGCCATCTAAATATGGGATTAAAATATGGACTTAAGGTGACATTTAAACTTCGTATGTACTTTAAACACAAATTTACACAGGAAAATAGCAAGTGTCAATGAACGAGAAAAATCAAGGAATGCGAGTAGTGTGTGTTCTCACTTATGAGTATTCGGGGCACAATATTACGTGCGATAATTTTTTCACATGTTACAACTTAGTGCAACTTCTAAAACGGAAAATGACTATGCTTGGCACCAATAGACAAAATAAACCAGAACTTCCTGAAGAAAGGCGAAATAAAGAAAATTACAGCTCATTATTTTATTTTACAGAAAATACAGGAGTTGTAAACTACATCCCAAAAAAGAAGAATGTGATTCTTATGAGCATTCCGCATCGTGGCTAAGAAGTTAGCAACATACCTGAGAAAAATCCATTAATAATCTTAGATTACAATTCAACTGAAGGGGCTGTTGATACTCTTGATCAACTTCTATACTCATGCACTTGTAAAAGAAAAACAAATCCCTGGCCCATGATACTATTCTATAACATTCTTGGTATTCAATACACAATGATTGGAACGAAAACAAATTGACAAAACGAAGGCTAGTTTTGGAAGAACTGGGAAAATTACTTTTTTTTCCAAACATTGAAGCAAGGTTAAACCTACCAAGAAGTGAGGACTGGATAAAAATAGTGACTGAAATTCTGACTGTGTGTACTTTGGTTAACGAAATTTTTAAATCAGTCATGCTTGTACAGCGACACATTTGAACAGAAAGGAATAAATGTCGGTATTGGCTTAAATAATAGAATTATCAGGACTCTTACAAAAATAATCACGCACACTATCAACAGTGTCTTCTATCATGAAAACTTTGAGGTTAATTTCCAGTTTGATATACCAAATTCCCCGTCTCCTTTACAGTTCTTTCCCATTAAAGGACAGATGTTTTGGCGGGTCGAAATTTTCATTCTGTTCGAACGTCATTGTACATGGGTGACCAGTGTAAATATCTTTAACCAAAGTACGCACTGTACCTTTTACTTTAACGTTCACATCTTTACTAATAAATTCAGTGTAAGAAGTTTATCGTCTGCAATTGCCGCGAATAATACTCGCACCTGCAGCCAATCAGCCAAAAAATTTCGGAGAGTTTTCCAATTCATGGATGAATAGTTTATTACATTCTGATGGGTAGTTCTGTAAAAATAAGCCATTACTTTTGGATACTTTTAGCCCGGCCACCCTGTATTATCTCTATCTATTTGAAACTGTAAATCGACATATTTCTTTAAAAAACAAATTAGAGAATCTAGGATTA
>BMAV01023023.1:108860-124566 GCA_019973955.1 Trichonephila inaurata madagascariensis | reverse complement strand
TGTGTGTCTGTGTGTGTGTGTGTGTGTGTGTGTGTGTGTGTGTGTCTTTCTCTCTTTATTCAAAATGAATGCCTTAAGTAAAAATTATGAGTCTCCAAATCTTAAGAAAAATATTTACTTGTTAACAGAAATTTATTTTGTAGTTGATGGAGGCTGAATTGAAAAACATACAGAATCATCAAGTTTAATTATTTTAAAAGTACCTCAAAATTTAGATTTAAATCTATATGTCTTTTTGAGTGAAAAAATATTTAGCCATTAGTTTCTTGTAAATCGAGTCACAATAAATGATTAAACATTTATATAATTATATGCTTGAGAAAAGTATAATTCATTTCTCTTTTTAGCTAAGTGAAAAAAACATAAGTTTGAAAAGAATCAATATAAAAAACAGCATAAATACATTTGATTAATACTTGGCTTTTGAAGCAATTTCTTTTCCAATTCAACATCATAATTTACCTTGGTACGAAACAATTAAATGAAATCAAGAGTTAAACTTATATTCAATATTTTCCAATAGCTCAGAATTGAATTTCTAATCCTGTTTATTAGTCTTCAGCTTACTTACACACATACAGCTTAATTGTATTTAAAACTTTTGTTATTTAATTTACCTATAAAAAAAACAAAATAACATTACAAGAGCTAGTATCATATCATTCTACTTACAGCTCCGGGATCATTTATTTGAATATCATCGGTCTCCTTGCAGACTATATCTACAAAAAAAGTACAATAAAATTTTTTAAAAATATTGAAATATCTTTGATATAAGTATTTAAATTTTTTACTGTAACTTTTCAGTTTAAGAAACAACTCCCCTTCTTAATCTGGGAAAGAAAATAAGAATAACAAAATACACACACAGAGCTTATGGCACTTCAAGGAGGAAAAAACCACGAAAATGTCTTTCACAAACATTTAAAATTATTTTTTACGTTTTCATTAATATTTTTCTGAGAAAATATTTCACTTATTTTAAAAATCCATATTATTTAGTTTGACTAGAGTCTTTAAAAATTACAGCTGCATATTGTGATAAAGAGGAAATTTTAAGAGATTACTTTATTTATTCAAAAAAAATGAAAATAATTAGTTAGTACTTGGGTATGAATAAAAACTGAAGGATATTGTTTGCAATGTATTAAATTTAATAAATTATAATAAATATATAAGGAACAACAAACTTTCTCTGAGAGGGTAAATTTTTTTTAGTAAAATTATCAGTAGATGTAACATTGAAACATTTTCATATTTAAATAAATTATATCAACTTTACTTTTTAACTGCTTAAACTTGTATCTTATATCATTTTTTAATAAGCATATGATCTTATAATAAAATTATAATGTTTGTTGACCAAGTACAACGTGGTGCAAATTAATTGTGATTATCTCATTTCTTACAATGGATCAAACAGCGACTTTTATTCAACGAACAATTGAAAACTTATCTTAACTGCTTTAATCCGAATGTAGGTATCTGTCATTTTTTATTTTAAGATCATTATATTGATTTTAGGTATAACTGCCTGATTTTCACCTATGATTTAGTATGTCCACTGTCAATGTAAATTTTGTAACCAAAACGAATACATTTCGCTTTTATGTCGTTTAAAATAAATAATATTCTATAGAAACAAATAATTATCTTTTGTATGTTATAGGTATGATATTTAAAGTAATATTGTGACTGCGTAAAAAAAATTCTTTTAAGTATGGTAAAAGAAATTTTTTAATGTTAATTTTGGTGCATACAGCGAAATTAGAAAATGATCTGTAAACAAATAAAACGCCAATGAAAACGGAAAAAAATTAAAAATGTGTGGAGTGTTTTTTCTAAAAAAATAGGTAGGAGTAATCTACCAAAATGAACCTTTTTCAAAGAAGTTTATCAGCTTTAATTAACAAATATAAAGATTCTTCTAACAAAATAAGTAGAAAGGTAGAAAATCACTTAAAAAACATCTGACGCTTAAATCAAATTGCTTAATACAGACTACAAAATTTAACCTTGAACGCTTATGTATACAAAAAATGGTAATAAACTCCATTGCTCCATTCAAGGTTACAAACAAATTGACGTAACAAGTGTACCTTGTTTCATCCAAAGAACCCTCATGATCTCTGTATTGAATGCTCTTAAAGCTTTTTTAATTATACGTAAGGCTTAGAACATTTCAATTATTTGTAAGATTCATTCTTTCCACAATGCGTAAAAATTAGAAAATATAGAATTATGTTGCTTTTAAAACTTTTTAACATTTCAACATGACGCCATTTTGCTATTTCCCAAAATTTGAGCAAAAATAAAATAAGTGGTATTCTGACTGACCTAGTAATTTATACACCCAAATGTAATTGAAATTACTTTTGTAAAATAAGTATTTTAATTACTTTAAGAAAATGAACAGTAATAAAATCAACAAAACTACGATACGCGACAATGGAATTATATATAAATGCATATTCTCTAAATTCATAAAATCAATACAAAAATAATTCAATAAATAATTTTATAGTAATATGATAACTGCAAATATTTTTTGTGGAAACAAATATTTTTAAAACTGAAATTTTTTTCACTTTGTCTCAATTAACTTGGAAAGTATATTAGTAACTGTTATTGAAACAATTTTATTGCTGCAGTTTAGTTTTGTTTTATTTACAATAATATCGCAAAAGACCTATATGATTGTCTAAAATGATGATACATATTACAATTTACAATTTTAAGATTCTGTCAGATAAACAAGACTGCTCTAAAACTAGAACGTCCCTTAACAATTGCCGAAATATTGTACTTAAATAAATTTTTTTTTGTCAAAATGTCCTTAAAACAATTTTATACATGTATTCTAACCTAAGTGACACTAAATATCATGAAACTTATCCATTTATGTGCTTTTTAAAATCATGGTTCCGAACGTAGTCAGATACCTTAATATAATACTGAAAATACATTAAATTACTTTGAAAATAAAACATGAAAATTCATAATTTTATATTTTTCAATTTGATGAGCGATGAATTTTTCTCTCTGTCAGTATACTTAAATGTAAAATTTTGATATGTAAAAAAAATAAAAACTCTACCAAAGCTTACTGTTTTTTTTAAATAATTCAAGATAGACAAATACTTAGCACTCGTCTACAAAAATGAGAAATCTTACAACTTTGAAAAACGAAAACGCATCCTGAAGCACCGCGAATTTCTTTTTATTTCAAACAATTGTTTCTAAGTGAAGCAGATCGCGAAGCCCTTAAAGAACGAAATAAAAGATTACTGATCAAAGAAATGTTATACCCTTGGGATGATTTAAGCGTTGAGCTAAATAGAAATTCCCCTTTGTAGTAAAATAAACTTTTCCGAATCAACACTATTCCAACGTAGCATTCGAATTTAAGAACTTGAAATAAATCGAGCGTATTTTTATAACCCTAAAGGCAAGTAAAATTGAAAACTCACTCTCAATAAATGCCTAGTCTATTTATTTAAACTTAAACCAAACATTAGATTAAATCTATTGTAAAAAATGATTCGATTTTTACTTTCCATTCTTTGTATTTTTCACTTAGCGAAAGAATTCGAACTATTCCGAGGAATCTGTTGAACGGTTAGGCAAAAGCTAAAATCTAATTAAAAGTCTTGGAAGTTTCTATAAAAATCAAATGCTCTAGTAATTTAGTGTTGATTTTTTTGCGAATATTTATACATGAATTGCTTAAGAATTAAAAATTTTATTGAAAAGCATAGTCTATTTACCAGAAACCAATTAGTGAAAATTTTGTAAGCATTTTTTTTTCAAAATAAATTACTTAAGTAAAAAAAAACTATTAAGAGCAGAAACAAAAAAAACACTTCTTAAATACAGTTCATTCCGCAAGTAAACTCTAATTCATAGAATTTTCTTCTAAAGGTAATTTTTTATGATAAATAAAACTTACACCCTAAAATAAAATGTAAATTCGGCAAACATCAAAAAAACACTGCGTTTCTTCAAGCACTGTGATTTTGAAAGTATTCCAATATTTAAACATAGAGTTCCATTTTAGTAATAAAAATGTACAATCATATCAAAATGTTTAATTTCAATCACTTATTTTCTTAAAATTATTATCTACATGTGAATTAAAGTTGCGATTTTTGAAAAACTAAAAAAAAGAAAGCTAAATTAAATTTTATAACTGAAATACTGCTTTGTTTACTAAAAAAGACATCAATAATGATATTGAATTATTAATTTATAACTAATAAATCAGTTTAAATTTAAAATTATCAACTATACTAAAACAAATGCTTCGATTAAATTTAAAATCTTTAATTTATCAGTGACAGACTGAAACATTATATGTACAATGGCATAACTGAAATCATTAGTTTTGAAGTATGTTAGTTTCATTAAAGTATAATCAACCTTAAATTTAAAAAATAGGGTTAAAATTAGAAAAAGACACTATTTCTGAAATGAAACTTGTTTGTGTTGGGATAATTTTTGAATAAAAAAAATTGAAACATTATTCGCTATTAATATTAGTGTAAAGTGACATTATGTATTACTTTACGCACTTATAACAGAAGGATATTTACAGAGTCTAATTAGTCATTACTAAAAATAAAATTAAAGTGTTCTTTCTTCAGTTTAATCTATGAAATTCTTTTTATTACACCGAAAAAGGAACGATGAGTAATGATAAATATAAAAATGGTTCTTATTTATATTATCAGAAAATAATGAATATTGTGAATATTAAGTTTCATTTGATGCTGAATATATCAATTTATTTAAATTTAACTGAAACTTTGCTCATTATTCTTTATGAAATCATTAGCAGAAAACCCAAATGCTCATTGTTCTATATAAAATCTTCAGTAAAATAAATGTCTCTCCTTCGGTTCTTCAAATCTCGATCTATTTTCTGTCAATTAGAAAGCCTGCAGTAGAAATACATAAGTTCTAAATATAGTTTTAAAAAGATTATATTTTACTGACATTTCTAATTGAAATATGCAATAAATATCAATGAACTAGAAATTAAAGGGAGTATAAAAAAGCCACAAATTTCTACATGATCTAAAGGATACTTTTAAAAAATTATGTTTCACTTTTTTACGTCATACACTGCTGCCTATTAAAATTGTAACCACAGGAAAGAAAGCAAATAATCAAGCTCTACTTGTACGTATACAGCTTAATAGGAAGTAATGATTAAATTTGTAGACAATTTTAGAAGTACACAGGGTGCGAAATTAGTACTCGTATCACCCTCCTTTGACGCCACCGGTTAGTGCGGAGTCAAAGTGAGCTTGGATGACTGTTTCAGTGAAGTCATTCCATACTGCTTAAAGTCTGTGTAAAACTTCTTCAATCGAAGTGGCTGAAAAATGGTGAGGCTCTCAGAAGTCCATAACCAGGTGTTTTCAATGTGTGAGAGATCTAGAGAACATGATTACCAAGGCAATAGTCGAACACCCTATATGTTGAGGTAAGTCAGAACACGAATGGCAACGAACGAACTTGCGCTATCCAATTCAACGAGGATGACACTGAGATCTCTACAATAAGGCATATAGCCACCGATCTTAAGATCCGAGAAATGTAACGATGCTCAGAACAAAAGATGTTCATGTCGTGTGTGTACCCAATGGCTGTCCATACTATCATACAAGGTATAGTGCCTATAAGACAATATCGAATGCAAACAGGCCACATGCGATTTTCTTAGCGCCTCCGGACACGAATACGTCCACCACGATATTGCACTTAGAACTGGGACTCATCTGAAAAGACGGCATGGTACCATTACCGTAACCAGTTTTGTAGTTGGCCATACCACTGTCGCTGCGCGTCTCTATGTTGCAGCGTCGAATGAAGTCATTATAATGCTCACCGGGAAGGCAGTCCGCCTGTTCCAGACGTCACGCTGTTCGTGTGGATTCAGGTGCTGCAAACAAACCCATTTCTTGACTTGAAGTCCGTGATGTGAACGATTCTCAAGGCTGACTTAACATGTCTATCATCTCGGGCGTTAGTGGCAGAAGACCCGTTGAGATTCTACATGGCGTTTAATATGCCCCTCCCGAATTCTTCGCTTCCTCATTCGCTTTACGATCATTGAATTTCGACCAATGCGAGTAGCAATATCATGAAAAGATAAATCTCTCTCTCGATAGGCCATGATCCTTCCGCTATCGAATTTTGCTAGATGTTATGCTGGTAGCCGTTTATCTCTCTTTTATACGAGACTTTTTACAAACAACCAATATTCAAATGTATTTCCGCATGAGAAACCCGTTGTATAACTTTTATTTTCTATAGAGTCGTTTCTGTCACCAGTGTCATTCGATTTCACTTAAATGCTGATTATTTTCATACCCTGGAATCTTCTTCCTTTCAGGCAAATTTGTGGGATCATTCCTTCGTCATGGTATAACAGTTTTAAAGACCAGAAGTGTATTTAAAGCTTTTATAATGCGTTGCATTACTTAAAATGCTTTTCTAAGAAGTAGTGCTTATAACTAGTGATTTTACTCCAGAAACAAATTATCAATTGATGAAGTAGAATTAGCATTTCTTAAAACGAAAAACAAAGTAAATGTTAAAATTTTTTTAAAACATTTATGAAAACCATTACAACGTATTTTGACATTATGTACCGAAATATAAAAAGAATCCTTACTTTAAGAATTCGACCGACAAACTCAGAGAGGTGATAGTACGTAGCATGAGGACGACGAATCGACATAGAACAGGGGGTCACAAACCACGTTTAGTCTTAGTAATTCGCAAAAACAGTTATGAAGGCAGTGATGCCGAGTGGAGTGAAAAGGGGTAATAAAAGGTAAGAAATACATTTTTTTAGACGTAAAGCATGCTTATAATACACCCAAAGTATCCCAGCTTGACGTCAGAAATGCAACGACAAGTGATTGTCACAGGAATTATTTGAAGTTGCGGCCGCGCGTAGGTCACAGCACAGTCAACACTAATGAGCGAAGTATTGTCGCACGCCTTCAAACAAGCCCGATGTACTGGCGATGTCAACTGAAACGACGACGATCTGTGCCACGAGATCCTCCACTGTAGCCTCCAAAGTCTCATATACAAGTGGCCCCAAAAGATGAAATCCAAGGGATTGAGGTCCAAAAATCGTGGAGGCAAAGCAACAGGTCCACTGCGTCCAATCCACCTTCCGGGATATATAGCATAGAGGTGAATCGAAAAATGTGCTGGTGCCCATCTTGAGTGAACTACATGTTCTGGTGAGCAGTGGCCGCTTCTCCCTGCAACAACTTCAAGAGATGGAAATTTCCACACTTGTACGTTTCTTCAACCCTGCAACGATGCTTCAAATCCCCTCATTCTTTTAGCTACACCCCTCGTCTGTCTCACTAGCCTCCTAAAGACCACTATTATCGCTATTTTCACCGACTAAACGTGGTTTGCACCCAAGTGTCCAATGTTAATTTGTCATCCCCGTGCTGCCTACTATCTCCTCTGAATTTGCCGGTTGAATTCCTGTATATAAATTTCTTAAGAATGTTGTTTTTCCGCTTTCAAATTTCATCCTTTAAGTTGCATGCATATTCAGTTATAATTTCAAACAACCATCAGGCATTGCTCAAAATCTGCAGGTTTTTTTCCTCCTCATGCGACATTTTAAAGTATCAGAGTTCACAAAGAAATGTCCGAGTTTTTAAAGCTTTATATATTATTTATGTACATATGCAACCTAAATAGCTTCAGTGGAATAAATTTATCTGGATTTTGGGGGGGAAATGAATATCCATTTACTATTATATGTTCCATTAATATATTAAATAATCTAATCAAGCTCAAAAACGACATATACCATGTTATACTTTGAAATCAAACGAAAATGCAGCATTATTATTGGCGAATATAATGTCTAGAAAATAAATATTATAATCTCATAAGTAAAAATAAGTTTTTAATCTTTAATAATTAAGTAAAAAATTGCTTAGAATTATAATTAAAAGTAACGAAGTATTTTTCAATACAGTCTGACTCATAAGAATTTTACAAAACCTAAATTAAGGGTATATAATGTAGAAAAAAATTCTTAAAATAGGCGTTTATATAAATGAAAGTAATTTAAATCAATTCAAACTACTTAATTAGAGGGAAAAGGAACGTATTAAAAATAATTAAAATAAAGGATGTAGAATAAACACTTAAATTATAAAACATAATTTTTTTTCCTAGATTTCCTTCGTAAAAAAATCTCTTGCAAAATTACAAATACAATATCTGAATTATTATATTCTCACAGGAAGCATTCTCATTTACATATTGTCAATACTCAAAGTTTCAATCAAGAGAACAATAAAATCTCACACAATACAACAGAAAACAGACATCTCTGAAATAGAAATTAAAGTTGAAGTTAAGCTTAATATATCTGATATCCAAGTGCAAATTACATATATGCTTTAACATTTCAGATTCTAAACAAGAAAGGAAAATATTTTTATCTTCGTGAGTGTAGATAAAAGAAATCCTTGTTTCAAACTTACAAAATCGAAATCTATTGAATAAAAAAAAAATCCCACTCTTACATAAAGGAAAACTAGTTAAAATATACCAAACTTCAAAAAGAATTCCTTTTTAGGTGGTACTATGTTCAGAAAACTCTAATTCAAATAACTGAAATTTAATATACACAATTAATAAACCATACATATATTACACAATTTTAGTTAAAATTATTCACACAACTGTACTCTTACATGCATAGTACTAATTTATTATTTACGTTTACAAAGGTTAATTTTTAATTAACTGTTTACATTTTCCAAATTAATCTGGATTAAATATTATGGTAATTAGCATATAAAAATGATTAAATTAAAAATTTTCATTACAAGAAAATAACCATTCTATAAATAATTATTGAAACAGAACTCCTCCTGTGCATTATATAGAGAGAGAAAGGAGAGATTTAATATACGCTTTAAGTTCAAATCTTCTAATATTCTATTAATAGTCTAAAATTTTGACATTCAAATGCCTGTTTGCAAAGATATGAAGCATTTAGTTAAAATTCCGTCACTGGACTTTTCAAAAATGAAAAATAAAGAGCAATAATTAATTTCGACTCACGCTACTTAGAAATTCATGCATTTAATGTGCAGGTAGGACTTACATGTGATTTGCATCAGCGCAATTACGAGAGTGGCAGTCAGAAACTTTCGCATTTCGGAAGTAAATGTTTGCTAACTGCAGCCGCAATCTTGAAAATGACACCAACTTGACATCAATCTAAGTTTATATAAACAGCCTGCTGTAGATTCCCTGCGTTTGACATTGAACCAATGCGGGCTGACAGCTGAGGGAAAATATAGCCACTAAATCTAGTTTTAGAAATCTAGTTAATTTTTGCTTCATCTTAGTCAAAGGTGCTTCGTTTCTAAATGCAATCTCATTTATCTTCTTATACACTTGCAGTGCACAGTTACCTTCAACTAGGGCTTCTAAGTTTGATTAATCTCAACTGGGTTTTATCAGATTTATACTGTTAATCAAACTGTTTACTTTAAATTCTGAAACAGGATAGGAAAATGAAGTATTTTAACACATTTAATCATAAATTAAACAACTAAATAAGAGCTGTTCATCATATCACCTTAGGAACATTGTGAAATTTCACGATAAAGGAAAATTTTAAACAAACTTGAGTTTAATATTTCATAAAAGTGAAAACACAACACACTGAGTTTTTAACATTATTCTATACAATATTTACCGTAAAATCCGGCGTATAACGTGCACTTTTGACACCAAAAATAAGATCGAAATTTACAGGTGTACGTTATACACCGGAAATAAGAATAATGGCTTTAAGGTATCCGACTACGTTCGGAACTGTGATTTTAAAAAATTAATAATATTAATAATTTTCATGATATTTAGTGTCACTTAGATTAGAATACATGTATAAAATTGTTTTAAGAATATTATTATAGTAAAAAATTATTTAAATGCAATATTTTGGCAAGAAATTAACTTAGAATAACCTTTTTTCAAAACGTTCTTCTTTTATAAAAAAAGGCTACTATAATAATACTATTTTGGGCTTATATAAAGAAAACACTTCTTCAAAGAGTCGGAACTAGGATTTTTGAAAAATTCACATTATTTTCGGAGTTACTACTAATTGAAATAATTATCGGAGTTTTTTTCTTAAAATTTCTACCCTCTGTTGTGTAGTAAAATATAGATAAATCCACTTCTAAATAATATATTTCAAAAATACTAGTTTAGCCTCTGTACAGAGGTCTGAGTTATGTACAGGCAAAATATTATTATAATAGAAACATTTTTCATAAAAGAAGAAAGTTTTTTGAAAATGGGTCATTCTAAGCTCGTTTTTTATCAAAATATATCGTACTTAAAAAACTTTTTAATGTTATAATATTCTTAAAAAATTTTATATACATTTTCAAATCTAAGTGACACTAAATATCATAAATATTATCCATTTATACGCTTTTGCAAAATCACGGTTCCGAACGTAGTCGGATACGTTAAGGTATCCGACTATGTTCGGAACTGCCATTTTGCAAAAGTGTACAAACGAATATTTTTTTTTACATATTTAATGTCGTTTAGATTAGAATACACTTATAAAACTGTTTTAAGAATATTATTACGATAAAAAAAATATTTAAATGCAGTATTTTGGCAGAAAATGAACTTAGAATTACCTTTTTTTCAAAACATTCTCCTTTTATGAAAAATGCTTCTGTAATAATAATATTTTGCTTATATACAGCTAAAACTTCGCCAGAGAGCCTGAACTACAGCTTTTGAAAAATTCACATTATTTTCAGAGTTACTACCATTTGAAATAATTATCAGTGTTTTTCTGTTAAAACTTCTCCACTGTGGTGTATTAAAATATGGATAAATCCACTTTTAAATTATATATTTCAAAAATCCTACTTTTTTTTCAGGCTCTGTACAGATGTCGGAGCTATATATAGGCAAAATATTATTATTACGGAAGCATTTTCCATAAAAAAAGAATATTTGGAAAATAAATAATTCTATATTCATTTTTTGCCAAAATATTGAATTTATTAGTGTGTTTTAATCTAAGTGACCCTAAATATTAAAAAAATATTCGTTTGTACGCATTTGAAAAATCACGGTTCCAAACGCAGTCGGATACCTTAAAGATAAAAAGAGATGTGAATATAAAAAAACTACACTTCATTAATCGGAATACTACTTATTTAAAAGAAATTTCATACTTTATGAACTTGAAAGGTTGTATTTCTAGAAGTATATATATACTATTTTTTCAAAAATGCCTGAGCCCACGAATAAATGACTTCAAAACATAAGAGAATTGCGCATTAACATTTCAGGCTTCTTCGTAGAAAAGAGTGTGCGTATTATGCGGTGAAACCCAAAAAATAAAATTGCAGCTTGAAAGTATAGGTGCAAGTTATATGCCGAATTTTACGGGGTAAATACAGAAAATTATCATTTATGAAGAATTTGTGCTTTTGAATATAGACTGTTCTTTTCACACAGAAATGATCACACTTTATTAAAAGAAAAAGATATTTTCCTAATTTTTACGACACTAATGAAAAATAGTATTCAAAAAAATATGTATTTATTTTTCCAAAGTGGTCGCGTTGCTTAGTGGTTATGGTCGCGAACTCGTTTGAGTCCTGGTGCCACTGAAGACCCACCGTGTAGAGAGGGCCAATGTATGTTAAATCTGTCGAGACTCAAACATCCTCCCATTGGTGTGGTGTGGTAGGTACGAGAAGAAGGTGTCAACTCAGATGTCATCCTCAACACTAGAACGAGCTCAAAATTACGAGATCTGTCGCCAATAGCTTTCGTGTTGCTTTATGGGGGACGTTAATATAACTCTCACTCTTGCTTACTTTTCCCAACTGCAGAACTTAAATAATGAAAATATTAATTTGTAATCCATCCCTCACCAATATGTTTCTTTGTTTCAACCCTTTCTCAATTAAGAGTAAAAGTTTTTTTCGCTGGCTTACAAAACTTCATTTTCCTTATACGGGTTTCGTATGATATATGAAAAAAGGTATTTCCATATACTTAGCAAAACAGTTATTTTGGATTGATTTATTGTTCGAGTACCGCTATAGATTTGATGAACTGTTGATTTATTGTTTATAGGATTATTTCTATAGTATTTTCTGTTTAGATTTGAAAACTCACAACATGCACGGTGTCTATCATTGATTATATTTAACACCCTCAAATATGTTTTGATATAAAAAGCACTTCTTCCCACATTTATTATAAAGTGATTTTTATTCTATTAAGCTAATTTTATACGCATGTATAAACAAAAAAAAATATTTAATTTTTTACTTTAAATATCATAAAATGTCTCAGAAAAAAAAATAAATGACACATAACAGATCTTCGGCAGAATCGGAACTTGAATTCAACTCTTGAATGTACCACTGTCCATTTTAAAATATAGTACTAAGAATACTGGTGTACTAATGGATACCGATGTCCAAATTTTAAAGTACTGTATGCGATCAAACTTACACTTGAAAACTCGTGTTTAATTTTATAATGCCTTCGTTGCTGCTTGTGAGAAAATGGCCGCGGTTTAATCATAACAAATATAAGTCACAAGCTTTGTGGCAAACTATTTTCAAATCCACAACTGTAGATTCGTGTCCTTTTACTACTGACGTTCAAATTTCCCAAGGGCTGCGGCAGCCCAGTGGTCAAGGTATCGGATCAGGGCAGGCATGTCATGAGTTCGAGCCCAGTACCACTGAAGTCCCTCCGTGTAGGGCAGAGATGCACGTTAAATCTGTCGGGAGTGAAACGTCATCCCATTGGTGTGGTAGTTAGGAAAGGGGGTGCCAGCTCAGGTGTCATCCACGTCACTTGACCATTGCACAAAATTACGTGGTCCGTCACCAAAAAGCCTTCGTGCAGCCGAACTGTGCGACGTTAATATTCACTCACTCACTCACTCAAATTTCCCAAAACTGCGGAAGACACTACAGGCTTACACACATCATACTTCTACACTTTACTCGTTGATGTGGCGTGAAAGGGAGTGAATGTATTTTAACATAACTCCGTAAAGCAACACGACGGCTATTGGCAACGGATCTCGTAATTCTATACCATGGTCAAGTGACGAGGACGACATTTTATTTGGAAACCAACGGGAGGACTTCAAACTTTGACAGATTTAACGCGCATCAACTCCTCTACATGGTGAGTCTTCAAAAGCACTAGGAGCCCTGATAACCTAGTGGTCAAAGTAACGGACTCGTGACAGGCGTGTCAAGAGTTCGAGCCTTGTTCCGCTGAAGACCGGCCGTGTAGGGGTGCGATGCACTTTAAATCTGTCAAGAGCTAAAATGTGGTAGTTAGGAGAAGGGTGCCAGCTCAGATTTCGTTCTCGTCACTTGACCATGGTTCAAAATTACGAGGTCCGTCACCAAAAGTCCTCGAGTAGGTGAACAATGTGACGTTAATATCCACTCACTCAGTGGAACTAGGACTCTAACACCGGCCACACGGTTTCTTGACCATGGGTACAAGTCTACCGCAACTACTAGGAGTGTGGTATGAGAGTTAAGAGAGTGGGTACTAGCTCTAGTGTTTTCCTCATCACCTAACCCTAAATTTTAAAAAAAAAGTTATTCTTTAGAATACAACTTTGTTTATAAGCCAAATTTATATATAATAGCCAGTAAACTTCATTATTCCATATATTAACCACTTGATACAAACAAAATTCGAAACTAATCCCTTGACTCTATGCTGATGTTCTGCCTTTCATTCAATATCCCAACAACCATCAATTATAAAGAAAATTAATTCTCCCAACAAAAATTAAATACAGGCATTAATTTTTAAATATCAAACATTTATAAAGATTAAACTAAGCATTAGTTTATTTTTAAAAATAAATATTACAATGAATTCTTAGGGGGTTTCTTTTCGAGGTAGTAAAAAAATTGAACCAATGTGTAATGATACACTTTGCGAATTATTTTGCTAAGGAAAAAATCAAAACTTTCGTGAGAAACCAAAACTTCTTTTTTCTTTTCAGTTTTATGAACAATATTTTTCTTTGGGAAAGCTTTTAACATATTTTTCTTGAAAAAATTGAGGGTGAAAAATAAAATTTTTGACTTTGAAAGCATAAAATGTTACCTATAAAACTGGTATTTTTATTATATCAAGTGAATCCAAGCGTTCAAGTTAACAATAAGAAATGAAATAAAGCATCAAATAAAAAGACAAGTAGTATGAAATTACTTTTTTTATTCAAAATGAAAAAAGAGATGACATGAAAGAAAATCTTGTTTAAGAAAATCGATAAGCTCTAAGCTCCTGACGTCTTAAAATCTCTGCAATATTTCTTTTTATGAGATACGTCAATCACAGAACAGCTTTAAAATTATTTTGTTAGTAAATATAGCAGTAGTTTTTGCAAAGAAATGAAGAAATTACTTTCGACAATAATTTTCAGATAATGTTTCTAACTATATTACTACATTGAATAGAATTAAAATGTTTAACTGCATTGTTTACGTGTGTGTGATATACACTGTCAAAAGTAATTTCTTTCCTAAAATAGCATTACATACTATATAAACACATATTCTTAAAATTCACTAAATTTTTTTTTAAAAAAAAAAGTGTTAGACAGAAGTATAAAAACAGGATTTTTCAGAATTTTTTCGGTAAGTATTATTTATTTAAGGTATCCGAACACGCGTTCGGAAAACTTTTTAACAAAATAGCTTATTTAAACATTATAAATGATTTTTAGGACTCACAATACCAATAAATAATAATATTTAACTAACAGTATTTAAAATAAATTATTTTAGAAAAATCACAAATATAAGTGAAATTTTTGCATTATTTTTTAAAAACTTCAAAACCAGTTGAAGAAAAAAGTAATAAACTTATATTAGTAAGAGTATTACTAAAACAAATTACATGCAATTATCTAGGAAATCTACTAAAATTTTAATCGTATTAGAATTTGAAAATTTTTGAGCTGATTGAGTAAACATAATGTAACATTCTTTATGAGACCATTATTTAAATAACAAGCCATAACTCAAAATGTATTCATACAATAAGAAATATTTTAGTACATTCTCTAGAAAATAACACAAATATGAGGTTCAAAACGTTTTATAGAAATACATTTGTAACATTTTTTGAATTATCTGACTCGCCCTCATAGATTTTAAGCAATTTAAATGCCTACTTCTGGTAGATCAAAAACCCACTTCTGGTATTTTTAACTTTATTAAATAGATTGTATATAACTTGGTTTCTAGGCAGTGTAGAAACAAAATAAAGTATGTTTCGTAAAGAGCCAAAAGATAACTCCATTCAATAAAATAAAAAACAAAAAATGTCTGTCTTGACCGAATTTGGTCATTTTCAATGTGTTCGGATACCTTAAAAGTATTATAGTTAAATACTACTAGGTAGGATTCAAAAATTCCTGGACTGAGCATACAATTTAAAAAATATTACCAACTAAATTGCTGAAACACATCACCATTTGAAATAAGACCCTTGAGCGACAACACACTTTTTCCATCGCTTGTAAAGGTCATCGAAACATTTCTGGAATCTATTTTTAGTCGTGTCCTTTAATTCAGCCTGCGCGCGCGATGCA
>BMAV01023023.1:78666-106143 GCA_019973955.1 Trichonephila inaurata madagascariensis | reverse complement strand
TGTGTGTGTGTGTGTGTGTGTGTGTGTGTTATTTGTACAAGCAAAATAAATTTTTTATTCTCTATATCTTTATATGTATATATATGTTAAATAGGTAAAGCAAATAATAATTTTTCATCTCTATAAAAGGAAAATAAAGAAAAGGATGTTAAATAAAAAAATTGCTTAAATTATGCAATTGTGTCTCTCATTTCACAATTTTTTTTCTTTACTTATATAAAATACTCTCTAAAAACTCAAGTTTGCAAATACATTCTAAACGATTTTGAATTCCATAAAATATTAAAACTGATATGTTTTGTTACAGTGAAATTTCTTATAAACTTTGGGAACACACATTTTTGTATGTATGCATAATGGGCTTTTTTTTCATTTCAGAGTTTGTTGCTATTCGTATACTCAAGTAATAAATCATTACATTTTGTTACTAACTATTCCGATTTTGGCTTTTTCCCCTATTACGGAGAACATTGTCACAGTCTACAATTTACAATTTTGTGTACAACTGCTGAAACGAAATTATAAATTACCACAATCTTATTTTCTATGAAGTTTTCTAATAAATAATGAATTGAAAGAGAGACTTAATATATTGGTCACTGAATTAAAGATCCTTTGCAATCGTAGGGGTACCATTGAATAGTAAGAGAACTTACCATCCTTTTGTTTGGCCCGCCAAAGAATGAATGACAGTATCATGTTCCTTTTTTAGTAAAAATCGTTCCTGGGTCAATATCTATTGTGCTCTTATTTGGTTCCAGAATTCACGTCAAAGTTCTCGTTTCAGTCATGTCACTTAAATTCAGTTAGTTTCCGATTTATCAAAGACTTTCGTTTTTCTCTCAGCCATTCTTCTCATAATAATTTCGTACTTTTATTTGACCTTCAGAAAACAGGTTCATTGCAACTCAATAGCGCATAACAATAATTTTTTGTTTTATTTACTCCTGCTTACAACGAATATGGAATTCATTATTCACAGTGACAAGATGATTTTGTTTCCAATGCAATTCGTTTTTTATGTTCAATTTATTAAAATTTATTTTGATGTAATTCTATTTATTCTCTATGAATTTCATATGTCCATAAAATTAGCAATATTTTTGTAGGCTGATGTTATGCGTGTAAAACATATTAGAATACCAGGACTTTACACTTAAAAAATAAATAATTTAAAAGAATAACTAAAAAATATTGCGTGTGTCGGCTCCAACGTATGACTAGTATTTACTCCTTAAGTACTGTTGCCTTTGATTATATAGTAGGCAAACAAGGTAAGTAAACGCATCTCATATAATACTGAAACCATGCATGTATTTTCTTTACTCTATTCACATTTTTCATATTAATTCGGTAAAATAATATATATATATATTATAATATGCATCAATTATGTTACATAAATATATGTTACCCATAGTATACGCATTGTTAAGAAGGTTGATTTACTTCACTGTTAATATCACTGTGAGTATTAATTACATTCCCTCGCCATTATTAATCAATGTGGCAAGAGGCTTGAGGTAACTGAAGTCTGACACGTGAACGTCGGTAGATACGGGATTTACTAAATGTGAAAACATCGCACATCAATGGTTATACCATACCTAGTCGTCCCCAGTGCATTAGCAGAAACAAAATCCAAATTAAGCTCTGATTTTAAAAATTGTACTAATCTCAATCCTTCATCTTTATCGAAATCAATATGGAAATCGCCTCCAAGTGTGAGTGGAAGTACATGATACTGTTTCACCAGTATTTAGAACCACCTTCTGTATATGCTAATATTTCACGTGGATATAATCTATAATGTCAGTAACACTCTGATTGATAGAAATATAAACTGTGTCGACAACAATGGGTTTATCTTTAGCTAAAGTGCTTCTCGTGTGTGGAATATATATCTCCCAAATTAGATTTAGTTTGATTAATGTACTGGGTATTTCTTCTCACAAAATCACACACACATCATGATTGCCAATAAACTAATGTTGTGAATCGTTTTGATAGATGGTGACTCCAACCCCACGATTAATACTTGGTCGTCTATACTGTGTTATGCGTTTAAAATTTTCAATTTCAACTAATTCCTCATTGCAAAGCCATGTTTCTGATAACATCAAAATGTGTGTTTTTGCACAATATTGCCACGGAGATCACGGGCATATGCCCTGAGACTGACAGTTGAGAAAAAAGAGAATCATATATCCTCCATTCATTTTATTGATCATAGTTTGATCAATTGTAGTAAGATGAACAGTAGAAAGCCTGGTAAACTCATTTCGTAATGGAAGAATCGCTTCATTGTTTCGTGTGCCGTAGTAAAAACGTTGACGCTTATCAGTATGTACAATATGAAGTCCTTCTTGAGCCGTGACCCTGGATAAGGCTACGTGGACCAAAGGTTGTTAATGTGCCTTGCTGTATTTGTAAGCAATTTCATCAAATGTCCCTCTTTGCGATTAGTGAATTGCCAAGGAGCTGGCTGGTTTCAGTGGTAAATTATTTCCTTTAGCATTAATCGATCTATTTCGGTTGAGAGGAACTGTTGCAGAACTACGGTTGATGTGAACCATTTCTCTGCTGATTCCTTTTGTATTTGCATAACAAACACTTTTCCTCGTGCTTTAACACTGACGCCGTTTGGAAATAGGAGCCAAACCCGCAGAACTCTATTATGATCACCCAATTAAACGTGTGACAATTTACCTACAGCCCCATTGGCAGAACCATCAGTAACGTCGATGTTTGCAGTTATATAGGGTTTATCTATAAAGAAAATAATTGCGTATGGTAATCCTCCGGTGTCAATCGTACTAAGTGTATGAAGCTTTTCTCTGGCAGCTCTTTCTTTTGCGCGATCAGCTTCGCATTCTATTATTTCGTCATTAGCAAATGTATTTGACATTTCATCAGATGAACTCAAGATTTTTAAATTGTATGACAGAGGTGATCACTTTTGTCTATACTGTCTGAAGGTTGTTACTGGCTTATGAAGATACCGCAACAAAGGGAATATTCCAGTATATTGATTGTGTTGTTGAAATAAAGTTTATTTTTGATAATGAACCTTCCTTACTTTGCACCAAAGCACCAAAACAGTATTAAACAAGTAATATAAAAAAATTTAAGTCAATTCCTACTTAGATCAAAGAAAAATTTTATTTTAGCTACTTTTTATTAAATAGTTACAATTAATATAAATATGTATATACATAGGACAGAATCATAACATTAAGTGGAAATTAATTTTTATTAATTATCGTTAAAGTATCGTATTGTCATCCAAAACAATCGTGTAAATAAAACTTCAGTTCAACTGAATGCTTTAATACGTGAGAAAAACCTTTTCAAGTTTTGACACAAGTCACTAAAATTGTCGCTAAGTCGCCAACGTGGCTGTGTATTTGTAATTCTTTAAATAATTAGTTTTAATCAATTAATTTTTATTAATTATAGTTAAATTACTGTATTGTCATCCAAAATAATCATGTATATAAAATTTCAGCTCAATTGAGCGCTTTAAAATGTATTTTATTCAAGATTGAAAATTCCACCAAGATAAATAAATAAACAAATAAATATATAGAGAATGTGAGTTAATAGTAGGAATTGAATAAATACCGCCAAATTTGGTGATTTTCGGTTGTTATAGTCAAATTCTTTGCCAAAAGAGTTAAGGCATGAAGTGTCGCTTGGCTCGAAAACTGGTTTTTAACGCCACTTACACTAAAACGCTAATAAATGTAGTTTGCGAATTTTTTTTTAAGTTAACCTTTTTTTTTTTTTTTTTTGGAGGACTTAGTTTTTAAAACATACTTCCCAAATTTCCCACATAGATAACAAATAACAGTAATGTTTAAACAAACAATGTTAGAAAAAAAACTACATAAATGATTTCTAGTAAAAAGCTTATTAGACGAAAAACGCAGACACTTTTTTTTAATCCGTAATTTTTAAGCAATTTTTTCAATCTTTGAACAAAATACGGATAACAACATTTGATACTTAGAAAAAAAAACTTCTTTGGGATCTCTTTTGTAAATAACGAGGTTATTAAATGTTTAGTTAGAATTTTAAGCATTTTTGAAAAACCGCAACAAAAAAAAGGTTTTGGGCATTTTATATTTTAAATCACTGATTCAAAAAAAGAACAAAATATGAATTTTTTTAGTACAGAATTTCGATATATTACAATGTTGAGAAATCCGTACCGAACGATTGAAAAACTCTTTTCATAAAAATACATCGATATTGACTCATTTTACGAAAAATCGTAAAAAAAAGCAAAATTTAGTTATTTTGTAAAGAAATTTATACCGTATCATGGTGAAATAATGATCTTTCTGATTCTGTAATTATTTTTTGTCTGATTTCGGTAAGAAAAGAAGTATCGTAATTTTAAAAAAAAGACGAAAAAGTAGTCCTTCCTTCCGATAGCAACTTGGGGCATGCGCAGAACTCAGCGTAACACTTTTTGTTAACGCTTGTACAAATTTCGCTCCTCATAAAAATTTCCATGCCAGGAGTTTTACATGAAAATTGATTCTTAAGGAGTAAACTCCAAAAATTCTTCTAAAATGGAAAGAATTTTTATTCTAAATAAACAAACAATACAAAATCTTAAGGTAACATCTCTAGTATACACAGAAAATCTAATTTTCTGTCTTTGAGGCTGTTAAGTTAGTGTATGATTGGAGCTATAGTGGTATTGACGAGATGAGAATTCTTAAATTAACACAGAATTTTATTCGAACAAAAAATGACATAAAGATTACATAAATAATTAAATAAACTTTTCACAAAAACGAAATAAGATATCTTGACAAGTAATTAATAAATACTGACGAGAAAATCATCCTCATCATCAAGGTCCGTAGAGACACTGAAAAGAAGGCAATTATTGCATTATTAAAAAGAAAATGGTTAATAAATAAATTCTCATAATGCATGTCTTATCTTATCAGTTAGTATTAAAAATATGCTTTTAAGAGAGTGTTAAAGCTTTAAAATAGTCAATAATCACATCAGCAATTTACAATATCAATTGTAAAAAAATTATATGAAAAATATTGATTTTAATTATGGTATTAATTACACTAAAAGTATCGTAAAGTAGGAATAAAATATGCAATGTAATAAAAAACTGAACAAAAAAAATATAGAAACATTTTTTTAAAATATATATATACTGGGATTTTTTAAAATACAAGTTTTAACGGTTAAAATTAATCTTACTTTTCATAAAATTCTATGAAATAATTTATAAAACGAAAGTATAGATATTTTACCGAGTACAAAATGTATACGGAAACAAATTATTTTAAATATCTTAGGAACTACAATTAAAAGTCGAAATTTATTTCAGGGATTGCTTAAAAAATTCAGAATAATGTTTAAAACTTTGTACAGCAGATGAAAAATAAACCCAATTCTTTTTATAGTAAAGAGAATTTCTTTTACCCTTACGAGAAAGACAAAAAAAATTATTATTAAATAAATTATTTATACTATGCATATTTTTAACAGGCAATTGTTCATTATATAGAGAAAACTATATGCTCATTTTAATTAAATTTTAGTTTTATATATGTAAGCAATATAATACCCTATTTCCAGGTGAAAATCAAAAAGAAAAGAACTTTCAAAAATATATTCAAATCATATTTAATATATTTGATTTCTTTCTTTTCAATCAAGATTCTTCATTAAGATTCCCTTCTGCCGACTATTTTCAGTTTCTAAGCGTAATGCCAATTCTTTGAGATTAGAGTATTCATATTTAGAGTAGTGAATCAATTTTTAAGCAATAAATTTGGATCCAAATGAGGAAAATATAATGAAGGTGTGTGTTTGGTTTTTTTTACCAAGAATTATATTTTCCACTAATTTTTTTAAATATTTCTAAAATATCTAAAACCCACAAATATTTTCAGAGATCAGAATGAAAATATAATTTCACAGTAGTTTTCTTCATAATTTACTTTTTTGGATTCACTTTATTGCATTCAAATTAATGCTCTAGATCGAATTTGAGAAGAAAAGTGGTTTCCGTAGGATTAATAATAATTTCCTGAATTGAAAAGGTTCGGTAATGAGAAGCCTTGAAATTATTACATTAGTTTTATTTTTCATACGGAACGGATGAACAGTCACGCGTGTGTGACTATTTTTTTTTTCCTTAAAAATAAAAAAAATAACAAAATATAACATAAGTTATTTGAAAAATTAATTTTTGCCTGGCGTCAAAGACTAAGTCAGGGGTGAACAATTGTTTTGGCCCATTGAGGATTGTTTGAATATTTACGTCACACGGTTCAGCTGCTCGAGGGATTTTGGGATGGACCTCGTAATTTTGAACCGTGTTCAAGTGACAAGAACGACACCTGACCCTTCTCCTAACTACCACACCACACCAAAGGAAGGACGTTTGAGCTCCCAACAGATTTAACATGCATCGCTCCCCTACACGGCAGATCTTCAGCGGTACTAGGCTCGAACTAATGACACTCCAGCTACGAGTTCGTTACCTTGACCACTAAGCTACCACAGCCACCCCCCCCCTCATTGTGGAAGGGGAGGATATCAAAGGGCCGCGCGCATATTTTAAAATGATTGCATGCATTAGTTCAATTTTCATGTCAGAAAAGAGGTACATAAATTGTTCCATAAAAATCAATATATATAAGTTAAATATGGTACTATTATTCAATTTATTTAATGTGATAATTTCATATACATATCTGAAAGAATATTTAATTTTAGAATCAGTTTAATAAGGCAAATGTACTTTATCACACTTCCCATAATTTTTTTTAAATCAAAGAGTGAGATTGCTTGCTGGAATTCTCATCACATCCAGTAAATTAATCTCAGCCAACTTGCTTCTATATTTACTCTTGGTGAACTTCGTGAAAGAGAAACTTTACTCACAAAATACATGTCGAACCAAATACAGAAAACATTTTCTATATATTTGGTTTTCTCACTGTCTTGAAGGGTCGCAAGAAAACTCTTTGCGGACTGCGTATGGCTAGCGGGCAGCTACACTGCTGGCCACCGTAAATGCAACACCCTGAAGGAAGCATGCAAATAACATGAAATTTACAACATGGATTAGCGAAGGTGAGATATGCAAATGATTAGAATTTCAGCGCATACACACATCACGCGCGCCTGTGGCGCCACCTCAAAGCGCTATTTAAGGCTTGGAGATTTTGACGATTTCAAGTTCGGCAATTGTTTTTCTTGTGGTCTTTTCAAAAAACGATCAGTTATGTCTCGTAGAAAACAGCGATCAGCTTTCGATCAAGTATCCGAGTTCGACAGAGGAAGGATAGAGGCCTACCGAGATTGTGGATTATCTTTCAGGGAAATCGGTAGTCGTGTTGGACGAAACCAAACAACTGTAATGCGGATATGTGACCGTTGGATGCAGGAGGGTACGACGGACCGACGTGGTCGGTCGCATCCACCTCAGTGCACCACTTCACGTGAGAACAGGCAAATTATGTGCATGACAGTGACGGATCGCTCAGTCACATCACGAACCATAGCACACCACATTGAGTCTGTAACGCATCATTCAGTGTCTGCGCGTACCATTCGACGCCGTTTACAGCAGAGTGGTCTGTCAGCAAGACGTCCATTGCTTGGTCTACCCTTGACGCTGAACCACAAACGTCTCCGCTGCCAATGGTGCGATGAAAGAAGGATGTGGGTGGCAGAATGGAATGAAGTTGTCTTTACTGACGAGTCACGAAGCTGTCTGCAACACCACGATGGTCGGATTTGAGTCAGGAGACACCGTGGAGAGAGGATGCTGAACAGCTGCGTTATGCACCGCCACACTGGTCCTGCACTAGGTATTATGGTATTGGGCGGTATTGGATATCACTCTCGCACTCCTCTAGTACGCATTGCCGGTACTTTAAACAACCAGTGCTACATCTCCGAGGTGTTGGAGACAGTTGTCCTTCCTTACCTTCAGGGCTTGGCCACAGCCATATTTCAACAGGATAATGCGCGACCACACGTGGCAGGCATTGCCCAAAGGTTCTTCGTCAATCACCAGATTGAATTGCTTCCCTGACCGACTCGCTCTCCTGATCTTTCGCCAATAGAAAACATGTGGTCCATGGTTGCTCAACGATTGACCCAGATTACACCCCCAGCTGCCACTCCAGATCAACTTTGGCAACGTGTGGAAGCTGCTTGGTCTGCTGTACTCCAAGAACACATCCAAAGTCTCTTTGAATCAATGCCGAGGCGTGTGGAAGAGGTGATCTCCAACAATGGTTACTACTCTGACTACTGATTCTGGCAGGAACCACACTTCACAGAAGTCTATAAATTTAATCATTTGATACTTGGTCAACATGCTATGTACAAAATAAATTTTGTTGTGCTATCTCTTGTCTTTCTTGATGTTGCATTTACGGTGGCCACAGCAGTGTATTTGCCCATCCCGGACTTCGTGTGACTCTGATCCATAAAATAGTGTAATAGTTGATTATAACAAATATGTAAATTATCAAGTACGAACTGTGTATTTATTCCACATGAATCACTTTTTTTGAAATATGAACATATACTATATAAAATGGATACACATATATTCTCTTCCGTTGAGTTAATAATTATGATACATAGTTACGCATAAAAATATGCATAGTTCTTTATTATAGAGATAATAAGAATTAGTGAAATAAATAACATGAGTAGTTATTTTTTTTTTTATTTTATAACTGAGAATTTTTATATTTATGCGCAATCTTATCAAAAATTGCCATTCACTTTTATCACTGATTCATAAAATTACTTAATAAAAAATCATAAAAATAAAACTGAAGTACAAAGTTATTTAATGACTGGGGTCTAACAAATTTTGATCCCAACGTAGATAATATAAGTATTTTTTAATTATTTTCATACTTAAACTAAAGGATAAAAAAGATGTCATTTACTATTGAAAAAGTGATTTATCTTGACTTTAATATTTAACATTTAATTAAAAAGACTAAGAAAACCATAATAAAAAATAGTATTTAGAGTAAGGATATTTTTCATCATATATAATATTTAATTAGAGTGTTCTACATTTTTTTTATTTGAAGTAAAATCTTTTATTAATGCTTCGCTAAAAATAATTACTTCCCTAAAAATAATTATTACTTTACTTAAAAGAATATCGTCAAGTCATCTTATATATTAATATCCTACGAAATAGATGCGAGGGATGGCATCCTATATTTTAAAAGAAATTCCCTTTTTTATTAGCTGTAAATGTGTTAGTATACCATTTACCAGTTTTTTTTCCCGCCAGTTTAGGAAACTATTTTTTCTCATACATGAATAACTGTTATTGAATGTGAAAAAGTATACAATATATAGTACAATATATACTTTCATACTTTTATACAAAAGTATAAAAGTATACGTGCTAAATATCAATAAAATTGAAAAAAACAATTTCAGATAACCTTTTCCACACTTTTGAGGTTAAATGTTTAACACAACTACAGTCTAAGAGAAATTATTAATATTGTAGAATATAAATAAAGAGACAGCAAATTTTAAATATTACTTCAAAAACAGAAATGTTTCAATATTTTCAATCTAACATTATCAATGCATAAAAATTCCATTCCTTTATAATAAGGTATAAACCCATTCATAATAATAAATATTTAAAATTCAAAAAAATAAATACATTTTTTTAATTTGAAGTCAAATTTTCTTTTATTGTTTTAATAGGTATTTACATACACGTACATACATAAATGGTATTCTTCATACATAGATGTATTCTATAAAGGATTTAGAATGTATCTTACATTAGTTCTAGTATACATCTATATAGGAGCATCTTTCTACTTGAAAAATATTTTTTCGGTTTATTCTTCAACATGAGACAAAACCAATCTTCAAAAAAACCGATTCTAATGATAATTTATACAGATAACTTTTTCCTTAAATAATATATAAACAAAATACTTGTATTGAATTGCATTTAAATAAAAAAATGTATTATTATCCTGTCGTAAATAAACAAAAAAATTTAATTAACTGAATGGACCATTAATTCTCAAGATAGATGAGAAAAATATCTCTGATCAGAAAGTTCTTCACCAAAAAAAAAAAAAAGGTGTAACACTAAAGTTGCGTTTTTCTTTAAGAAGATACTTCTTTAATGATAAACTTCTATTTTGTTTCATTTTAATCATTTATTACAAGAAACCGTAATCACAGCCTGACTTTTAATTTCCATTATCTGATCGAAAAAATTTGCATAGTTAATGTTTAATTAGTTGCCTTTACATGCATCTGCACACTTTAATAGGTCTTTACTTTGCGACTACGATAAAATTCAAAATCATATATATATATATATATATATATATATATAGGCCAATTCTCTACAAACAAGAGATAACATCCAAACAATAACATTCGACAATATATATATATACAGGATGATTTTTTTTTCAAAACTGACCCTATTCATAGCTCTATGTAGTTCAATCTAACAGCTGATATGGAACTATATTTGGCATAGAAGTTAATGATGACATGAGCTGTAAGATTCCATGGAAAAAGTGCCAAACCGATAATCAGTATAAAACATGGATACGAAAGCAAAATCCAAATTTATTCTTTAGTATAAGAAGCCCCCGCCAGTAATTTGGACTATTGGCTGTTTTCGGTTAATGTTAAAGAATAGGACCCAAATTTGAAATATTTTTTCAGATATTAAGGAAATGAACATTTTATATGATATTCTGGCTTCACTATCCTTTAGAGAGCAGCATTTTTTATCATATTTCCCATTTTTAACCGAGTTCAATAATTTGTCTGGTATAAAATGTGTTTCGCGTTTTTTTCTCCTATACCGTAATATTTAGTGAGCTATGCCTTCACGTATTATAACGAAAAGGAAAGTATTCATGGAATATTTTGAAGTTTTTAAAAACACTATATTGTTAACAGGTATGAGCTATAATATTGCAAATTTCCATGGAAATTGAGGCATTTTTCTGACTGAAAATGTGCTTCGCGTTTAGTTCAAGCTCTCGTACTTTTACCGAAGACAGCCTTAAAACATGTAGACAGAAAGTATTTTCAGAAAAGTCAGAAGAAAAGTATTTTTAGCCCAAGTGAGCCAGCTAGCTCAAGGAGATATGTGACTCACATTACCAGAACGCGCATTATTGGAAAAGCTGTATTATCTTAATCATCCACAACTCCTGGTGAGATTAGGACCCTAAAGAAGCTACATAAGAGGGGCTTTACCGCTTAATTCTTTGAAAAGAATGATTAAGAAACTGGAAGAAACCGAGACACTGACAATTCACCCAGGCAGAGAATGTAAACGTGTGTCAGAAGTGAGAAAAGATGTTGCAATTGTAATCGCCAAAAAACCATTATTTATGTATGCATATCATAAACTTCTTCTTCTATTGACTCAACAGCCCTGGATGGGAAAGAACCTTTTTCATTCTGATCTCCACATAGCAACTGTTCTCCAATTAGTCACTCTGAAAACTTTAAAATCATCCTCCGCACAATCAGCCCATTTCAATTCGGGCCTATCTCTAGTTCTATTTCCAATAGGCTTGTAATTGAAAATTCTGAACGTCGAGGATGAGGATTCCAAACTGCAGATGTGACCCGCAAACCTCAAACAACCAATCTTGATGGGCTTGATATCTTAAATAGCTTTTATATAATTCAAAATTATGTCGTTGTCACCACAATCTATTCTCCTTCATAGCACCAAAGATATATTTAAGAACTTTTCGCTCAAAAATGGCTAGCTTTTCAGTCAGTGATTTAGTCATAGTCCAAGTTTCATATCCATAGGTAAGTAAGGGTCTGATGATTGTTTTGTACAGCATAATTTTTGTATGTCCTTTAATGAATTTTGACTTTATGAAAGCTCTTAGATCATGAAGACAGTGATTAGCAGCAATACTATGTTTTTTTAATTTTAGCCCCAATGTCATTTACATATCATAAACAGTATAAGGAATATTTGTTGTGATATGTTGCGCATAGCTGTCGGAAATATTGAGCAAAAAATGTGTGGTGAGAACTGCAGTCATGCTGAATGTAGTCGAATTCCTCACCAGGAAAGTGAATAAAACTTAACAGTACTTAACTTCAACTTGACTCTTATTTTGTATGTGATTTACAGCGCCTTAAATAACTCCAAAACTGATTTTTTTTAACTGATTTTTCCCTCAGAATCTTACTTTCCATGTCCTTATTTGTCTCCACACCAAATTTAGTGTCATTGCGGTTGCTAGATTGAGCTCCATGTGGCTCTGAATAATATCAGTTTAAAAAAATCACCTTGTGCAATGCATTTTATGGAAAATAAAAACTCACTTTGAAATTAAAAAGTACTATTTTTTTACTCTGAGCAATAAAGTATCAAAAACTAATAAAACACAAAGAATGTATCTCAAAACATTATTTTTCAAAACGTAACTGCTCACAGTATTTTGTAAAATAAATCACTTTCAAAAATGTTTAAAAGACAAGCATATCATTGTTGTCATCTAGAATTAATGTGAACTGAATTTTATCTTCAAAAAATATACAAAGGTATCTTTTCCAAGATCTTAGAATCCTAAAAGCATTTTTAAAAGGAGCTCCTAAATTGTAATTTTAACTTTCTTCACAGAATATCGCCTGGTGAACTTAAATAATAGAGAAAAATGATAAATCGTATTATATCAAGTATGTCGTATCTCACCTCTGCACATTAAAATAATTAAATTTCAAAAGTACAAAATTCTTCTGAAAAGCATATTTTGTAAACAGCAAGCATTATTTGCTTATAATAATGATCTTTCACAATTCAACCTCGCCAATCATTTCAATTATTTTCTGTTAAAATCATTCATTTCGCCAACCACACGTATATTTTGATGCTGATGGATCATTATTATTCTTCCTCATGATTTTAACAATGCATTAAGTTCTTCTTTATTGTTATTCCTGAAATTCTATTCATCTTCATCATTTTAGTTCTTTGATTCTGGATAACGATTTGCTTAAGGATATCTTTTCGCAAAGAATAAGCTTCCTCTTTTAGTTGATCGTTTCGAAGACGATGAGCTACACACTACTACAATTACTGTTAATGGATTATGCCCTGAAGAAGTATATAAATACAATGATGAGATTCCTCGGTCCTAATATTTCAGCATACAGTGCATTATCAATCACGCAAGCAAACATTGATTGTTTTGTGAATTTAATTTTATTTATAATAATTTTAAGAAAATAAATTGATTAACGTAGAACGAGTAAGCTTTAAAAAATGAATTCTCGCTAAGGGGATATGTTTTTCTCTTAAAACCTTTTAACATTTAGAGTACTTTTTTACTAAGGATCATAGTAAATTAAAAATATTCAATTGAAGTCATTACATAAAACAAACAGAAGACAAGCTATATTTACGAATTGTACCGCAATTCTTAAAAGAAATTTATTTTTGAACACCTTAAAAAAAATTTCAAGATCCAGCAAAAAAATCAAGAAATCATTTTCATTTAACGAGAACTTTGATCTTTAATTTTAGTTTAAATTTTTAAAACACGTGAGCTTCTATTAAACTTTTACTGGAATTCAATAATATCATAAAAAAAAAATAATAAAAGTGATAAAACTCCTTTAATGAGTGTTAAATTGGTGTAGATAACTCGTATTATTCTCAAAAAGGAGATATTTAAAAATTTACTTACATAATTGTAGTGCTCACAGCAATATCCAATCGGTGGGGACTGAAAAGTGGATAAAAATTATTATATCTATGTGAAATATAAAGGAATATTAAAAGTATACCTTGAAGGGCAAAATAGGATACACAACTTACAAATACAAGAAGTAAGAATAATTTTGCATTTATCAGAATATTTAGATAAGTATTTAAAAGAATATACTTAAATTAAATATTAACATAAAAAATAGTAAAATAAGTTTTGCTAAGTGAAAAAAAATAGTAAAATCATCAAAAAGAACAACTATGATTTTTTTTTAAAAAAAAATTAATTAATAAAGCGAAAAGGTTCAAACACCTCAGAGAAAAAAATCAATGCTAAATTAAATAGCATTCTTAAAATCAAGTATCACTTTTAAAAAACTCGACAATATTAATTTTATAAGTAAAATAGAAATCAGATTCATCTGTAACGAGAAAATATAAATTATCAAATCGAAATAATTAGCATATATTATATACCAAAATTGACCTTAATGTAATCATAATTGATCGCATCATGTAATCGTACATTACGTGATGCTATTACTATATATGCATAATAAACAGTGAAGAGCTAGAAAAAATGGTACACGCGAGCGTATGTAAATGCAACAAATCAGAAAGACACAATACGGTTGGCAGGGCCTATACAAAACAGATGTTTGCCAAAATTATTAAATAAGTTCCTGTTTCTACAATTACAAGTTATCAAGATTTAAGCGACTTTGAACGGGGCATTATAATCAGTGCATGAAAAATAAGACATAGCATCTCCGAGGAAGCAATGAAATTTGAATTTCCGAGCACGATTATTTCCCGAGTTTACCGTGTATATCGGGTACCCAGTAAAACAGTGGTCCTTAAACTGTTGTCGGAGGACCCCTAGGAGTCCCCAGCGCCTTTCTAAGGGGTCAGCCTCTCGTGTACCATTACATTTCCAGACTCTGAAAGGCCTCGTGGAAAAATTGAAAGATGTGCCATCCCAGACTATATCTCTAAATTGCGCCCCAATGAAAAAACTCTTCCAGAACTTGTATTTCAATCAAAAATATTATGTCGGGGAGGCGTGTTCAAAATCTTGGGGGTCCATGAAGTCAAGCTGATATATAAAGGGGGGACGCGGTGATTGAAAGCTTAAGAACCAATGCAGTAAAACATCAAATCTCCAACATCACTGCGGTCGGAAAAAGACTGAAAGAACGGAACCATCTATGACTGACGAGAATCCTTAAACAAGATAGATGTACAATACTTCCTCAAATTGCCACAGCTTTCAGTGTTAAAGCATCAACAAGTGTCAGCGTGTAAACTGTTCAATAGACCTTCAGTGATACTAAGTTTTCGGAGCCGATGCCCACTCGTGTGGTGTTATTGGCAGCACGGCACAAAACTTTATTTCTGATCAGGGCCTGTCAACGCCGCCACTGGACAGCTAAAGACTGAAAACACGTTGTATGGTTTAATAAATTTCATTTCCAATTTCAGTGGGTAGATGGATGAATACAAGTATGGAGTTAAACTCAAGAATCCATAAAAAGTCAGCAGAGGAGTGTTCATCAGACTCCTGATATGTCTAAAAGCACGATTCTGGCAGGTGACAAGAGAGTATTTAAACATTATAACTTAAGCCCATTTATCTCCATTATACATTCTGATATATTTGGATAATTCCAAAGAAAAACAATATGACACTCCCACACAGTTGCAATAGAATGGCTCCAGAAACACTCTTCTGACTTTATGCAATTCCACCGGTTAACACACTAAATCCCTAGATATGAACATCTGGAATACCTTGCGAAATGCTGTTCAAAAAAATCTCCTCCATGGTGTAAATTTCACCAAAGGTATCTTCAATTGAATTCATTCCACAGTGCGTTGCGTCACTGCGCGTACTCGTAGGGTCCTAAACGATATTACACAAGTGTACCAGTTTTATAGGCTCTTCAATTATATATATCTATACTGAAAATGCATTACATTTGGACCACTTGTTTAATATAAAATAGGGCCCGGCGGGTGCGCCCAATGTCGCTCTCAAATCATCCAACATCCTGAGAAGAACTGACTCGATAAGAGGCTAACAGATAAACTGAGATATCAAGCACCAGACACTCACCAGCAGGTCCTGCAATTCCTATGTGGTAGCGTAGAAGTGCGAGTTTGGTTTTCCAAATGGAACCACAAATATTCTTTTGGATTCATCAGATAAATTAGGAGGTCAAGACACGAACTCACCAGAAGGATTCTCGAATTACTCTCTGACGATTCAGTCTTGCTGGTAAAAGCCATCACCCGCCGAGAACACTATTTTCATGATAAAAAGCACATAGTCCACAACAATGCTCACGTTGCGCACATACACTAGGAATTGTTCGATGGAGGTGATGAATCTTAATGTGCCCCATGAAAGCATTACCCATACCATAATACTGCCTCCATCGCCTTGCATCTGACCAACTTGTCTCCGGCGTCCAGAATTACCTCAGGAAATTGGTATATTCTCAATCATTTGTCAATAAGATCGACCAGAAAATGTGTCTCGTCTAACCAAGCGACTTTCTTTCGTTCTTTAATTGTTCAATGTCGATGTTCCATGGGACATTGCAAGCTCTGTTGCTGATGAAATAAAAAGGCAAGAACGAGATTTGGGCGCCGATTGCATACGCCCATACGCAACAATAAACGCTATATTATGTGTTGAGATACTCTACCTGGGTCATAACTATTATAGCTGCAAGTGATATCAACCCTTATAGTCCTTCAGTTATTGAGAACAATGCGTAATATTTTCCGCTCTTCTCTAAAATTAATGCACCATACTCGTCTTTCGTTAAATATTCTTAATGTCAGCCAACCAAATGCATTGTTTTTTAAATCGATGTTCTCAGACACCAAGTCCTAACAATTTGACCTTTATCGAAATCCGATATAGATCAGCTGTTTTTCCCATTATGTTGCTAAACACTTTACATTTGGAAAGATGGTAAGAGCAGCGGTAGCCAAACTTTGTGACCTCACGGAGCAGTAAACTCATAATTTAAATCCCCCGGACCACAAATAGGATTTTTTAAGTATTAAATTATTGTTATGAATCCAATTGTTTCAATGCATTTTAAAACATAGCTTAACGTGATGAGTAAGTATATTCCACATTTTTCTGGAGAGCAGCAAAATTTTCTCGTGGACCACCACTTTGGCGACCTTTGGTAAGAGAACTCTTCATACATTCCTACATTATCCGCACATGCGCTTTAAATTTGTCTTCAGGCGAACTCATCACTCTATATTTCACTACTCTATATTTCATCACTGATAAATCAAAATATCATACAAAAAATAATAATGAAGTTACTATATTTATCTTTTCAGAATAAGCAATGCACAAAATTTTTTAACTTTTATTTTCTTTTTTAAACTTTTTCGATCTTATCTAATCTGAAATTTAATGTGTGTCATATAAAATATTTTGAAAGAACTTATAAAAATGGTAGTAAAAATTTATTGGTTGCTAAACTTCAAAAGTTAAAACATCAACTTTTTAATGCACAGATATCTAATCAACATATCAAATTTTACATGTACTCATCAAACTAAAAAAATTAATACTGGTAAAAAAATTGATAGTTCACCATAACTATTTATAACTACCGCAAAATAAAAATATGACAATAAAAATAACAGACTTAGTTAATTTTGAAATAATGAAGAACATTTTTGAAATAAAAATATTCACAGTGGAAAAATTAAAGGGAAAAAAACGGAAATATAATCATTTTTGAAGTAAACATAGATACATTATAATGATTTAACGCATTATCATTAATTTGCACGTTATTATTATCTCACCAGATAGTTAATTAGTATATTCTTAAGGCAATTATCTTGTAAAACAAGAAAACATTTTTTTTCAGAAACCGTTAAAAAACTACAAAACTTCTCTATAATTAGTGTTCGTTGACAAGAATAATAAAACTCGCTTTTGTATTTGAGTGTGTAAAGTAAGTATTTTTTGCAAGTGGTATGAAAAAAAAAACCCACTTTTCATTCTAAAAAATACTTTGAAATAATCTTGTATTGTAATACATAAATAATACAAAATTTTATTTAAGCACATTTATAATTTTATTTTTAAATTTCATTTTTATTTTATTTTTTAGAATTTGCCAAAATCAATTCTACGAAAATTTCAGTGATGCAATGTTACATTTTAAAATCATGTTGTGTAAATTCAATTTCTAAAACAGTCAAAGTGAAATTGTAGTTACCAGAGTATGTATACGATAATGAAGATAGTTAAAATTATATATATATATATAAATAATATGTTTAAAAATAAATCTGAAATATAAAAATATACACATATATGAAAAGTGTGGATTACTTACATCAGGTAAATGAGCCCAAGAATGATCCAAACATTCATTCAAATCGTCTCTGCATTCCTATAAAATATTCAAATAGAGTAACAAAAAAATTAGTTTTCAATCTTGAAAAATAATTACATTTTCTGATTTTAAGAAATACCATTCTTAAGTAAATATTTAATATAAAAACAAACTTATGAAAACTAACACTGTACTATTTCTAAAAACTATTACATAGATTCACAAATACAGAAATGATCTTTTGATTTATAAAATAAATGATTTAAAGTTTTATAATGAAAATTAAAAAGTATGACAATTAACAATGTCCATACGTCGGCATAGTTGTTGCTGAATTTTTTCCTTTCTGTTGTGTTTACCTTCTTGACACCTACAAAAGAAAAAAAAAATAACAAAAAGTAAAAATATGTATTAAATAATTTATAAGAATTAATTACAATGCAACTGTCAGCTACCATTGTAAAGCCCAACAGCTTTATATAGATTAACTATAGATAATAAAATTGCCAGGGAAAGAAAACAGCAAAATGTATTGCAATAAGAAAAAAACATCATACACAACAAAAGTAATATGTATCCCTAAGCTCCTGATATATGAGGCATTCATAGAAAAAAATTAGAGAATATCAAACATTAAATTTGTCATGCCTTTTACTTAAAGTGAATTGAATTCTCAAGTACCAATAATAAAAGACAGATTTGCTCCCACGCAAAGTCAATGTATGTTTAAAATGATGAAGCAGTCGATGTATTTTATGATTATCTCAATCGAATATATATCTTCCTAAAGTATAAAAATACTTTATTTAAAATGCATCATCAGTTTTATAATATTAAATTTGTTTTTCAATCGTTTTACTCCGAGATTGACTTATTGTCTTCTAACGTATAAAATAAAACTTAGAGGTTAAATTTAATGTCTTTACTTTGACTGTTTCATAACTCATCAGATTTAAATATCTTATAATTTGATTACAAATCGAAAGTATTAATATTGCTTAAAGCCTTGTAGCTTCATTTTCCATCAATTTATTTCCAAGCTCACCTTTAAATATTAAGTCATATATATATATATATATCATATGTATTTTTTTAACTTAGATTTACATATCGTTATTAATAAAAATCCTTATTGAACGCGTGATAATTTACTTTTGAAGTAAGATGCAGAAAAATAAATTTAATTAAAAAATATATCAGCTTCAAAAATTGCTAATTAGTGGAAAGAAATCAATTGAAATATAACAACAAAATTTTCAACAAGTGAGTGTTTATTGGCGTCGCACTATAAGGCACCACGAGGGCGATCGGCGACGAGCCTCGTAATTTTGAACCAAGGCCAAATAACGAGAACGACACTTGCGGAAGGAGGAGGAAGAGGCATTCTATTTTACTAAATTCTCTAACACATTAACGTGAGAACTTTGAGCTACGACAGACGTATCGTGCGTCCTCCTCTACACGGAGGGTCTTCAGTGGCACTTGGGCTCGAGTTTATGGCACCCTGTTTACGAGTTCATGACCACTTCGCTACTATGGCCACAAAATGGTCAGGGGAACTAGTTAGAAGTGAAATAACTGAATAATTTACCTTTATACTATTAAGTAATAAAAAAATAGAGGAAATAAATTAAATGCAATATCAATCAATGAACAAAACCGTATATAACGCGAATACAGCTGAATCATTGGCACGATATAATTTAAGATATTACTAGTTACCGTAAGATCCGGCGTGTAACGCGCACTTTTAACACAAAAAATAAAATCGAAATTGATGAGTGCGCGTTATACGCCGTGTATAAAAGTGATAGGTTAAAAAATAAAAAAGGAAATATGCATAAAAAAAACCTAGACTTCTACAAATATCGAAATGCTGTTTAAAAGGAAATGTCATACCTTATGAACTTACAGGGTTGTTTTCCTAGAAATATATACTAGGTTTTTTCAAAATCCTAGGGTAATACCTCGAACAAATGGCTTTAAAACATAATAGCATTGCTAAGATACATTGCAGGTTCCTTCGTGAAAAAGAGAGTGCGCGTTATACGGCGAATATACCTTAAAATTAAAAAATGCAGCTTGAAAGTATAGGTGCACGTCATACGCCGGGTTTTACTGTAGTTATATTTATTAGTGACGATCATTTTCAAAATAAAATAATAATAAATCGAAAAATTAAATAAAATTCCATTTTTGGAGTATACTCTGGTTATATTATTTAACATACGTCGAAAGTTTTTCAAAGAAAATGACGTTAATTATATTATTATAATATTAAATGCATAAATTCATTTACAATGTTATGCTCAGCTGTCAACCTCGTATCTTAACAATGATTCGAAATTACGAACACTGTTGCCAATAACCCTCGAGTTGCATGACAGTGCAAAGTGCATAAACACTCACTCATTCATATACATCAACCTCACTGAGTATAAATTGAGGAATGATTGTTAATATCGCGCGCTTTGAAGCTACCCATGGGCTATAGGTGATGGACCTTGTCATTTCTCTGAAATAACGAGGACGATTACCTAAGCTGACAACCATTCTCAAAACTTCCACACTACCTCAACGTGAGGACCTTGACAGATTTAATTCTTGCATCAACCTCTACCTACGGAGGGTCATCCGGCCACGTAGCGCACAACTCGACAGAAACAATGTTAGCCATCGGCTATCGCAGACATGTTCAAAATCATGATGTCGTGTTTACTTATTAATTATGGTATATAATAATAGTAAGCAGACGCGAAAACACAGCAAAAAGTTATATCGTTCTTAGTTATGGAAAAAAATGAAAGGATTTAGAAATTTTAGGATTTCAAAGTATAGATATATTTTTAATAATATCAATATCTTAAAAGTAAAAACTTACAAATTTATAAATATGCCAATCTTTTTAAATTTTTTCTCCAAAACTGTTAATATAACATAATATAATTAGTAAAATTTATACAGGAATAACATGCATTTTTACATGTACTCTATAAAAACTCATTTGCTAAGAAATTCTTCACCGTGAAGCAATGCGTAGTAAAATGTTCGTTTCATTTTCTAAAAAATACAAGCTGTATCTATATTACTAATAAATTACTGTATTAATTGTAAAAAAGGTAAGAAAATGTCAAGTTACAGTATAAATTTAAAAAATAATTCTACATGAAATATACAGAGAGAGAAATTGAAACTATCTGATTTTTATTGAGCCTTACATAAGTTCTTTTACTAGTGTGATTAAAAAAATTTCTAATAGAAATTTATTTGAAACCACCAATAACTCAAGTTTAATAGTGATTATTTTAAATGTACCGCTGAGAGAGTTTATTCATAAAACATATCATAATGTGTGTAATCCAGTGATTCTCAAACTTTCAACATTTGCGACCCAATTTTCAATCATAAGTTTTATCGTGCCCCTCCATACAATAACAATGTATTGAATGCAATAATAATGTACTTTGGCATAAAGCTACTAAACGACTTTAATTATAAACCGTACAAATCAAGATAACTATTAAATTTTTTTATATAATTTTATACATGTCAAACGCATAGGAGAGAATCAATAGTAATTATTAAACTTGTTTTTAGTACTGATATATTAATCAAATACATTGAGCAGCACTGGTACATTTATAAGTATATTATATCAGTATAAATGTGTATTTTATTTTTTATTATATCAAAATGTATTTTCTTCTGCTTTCTTTCAATAAATTAATAATTTTTTAAATAATCTTTTTTTTAGACTTTTATAGATATGTTCGCGCCCTCACATAAGGTTATGAAGCCCTCTAGGGGGCACGCCCCACAGTTTGAAAAACACTGGTGTGCTTTTCAGCTTCAGAACAAACATGTTTTGATTCGAAATATGAATACGTCAACTTGAAAGTAGGAAAAAAAATTTGAGAAAAGAATTTTTTTTTTTATTATTGATAGTTTTTTTTAAACTTATATTTTAACACATGCGGGTTCTAAGTTGTGCGGCAGGTTGGTCATTCAGTAAAATCGCAATAAATCAATAACTGTTTTGTTTTTCTCAAAGAAACTTTATACTAACTTATTTATTTATACGATAACCAATCTCTCCAGCACAAATACACTAAATGCATTTGATTACATAACCCGCGCTCTAATGTCAGACTGCAAAAAACGTACAAATACATTGTGTTAAATAATCGTTTTATTTTTATTATTTATATTAAACATTTTCCACAAAAAAATTTTTGACAATATTTTATTATCATGTTAGTTGTATAATAAAATCATAATTAATTATAAACTGAGTGCTTTTGGTGTTTTAATATTAATATTTTGATACAAAATTGCATTTGCAACTTCATTATTTTCATAGATAATGGTGCTCGAAAAAATACACATTCTATCTCATTTCCCCTTTACCTTCTTTTCTGAGCTACGAAATCAAAAATTTTAATTCTTTGAATAATCAAAAGACCACAAATCTACAAAAAAGTATTACGCTTTCCTCTTATATTTTTCATTTAGTACTTCTTGGCGATTTTTTTTTTAAAAAAAAATGCTTTGATTCGAAAATGAAATGTATAAAGTTTTCTTATTAATTTGTTGGAAACACTTATCAATTCTTTAATCGTCATTATTTAAGCGCAACAATGGGAAAAAAATTCGTTTCGCAGACGATAGTTTTCGTGTAAGACTGACTTTTTCTGACATCATTATCGTGTTATCTTAATGAACAGATTCCTGAAATAGGAAAATATATTGATATGGAATGAGAAAAGAAAGCAAAGGAAGCATTCAGACGGGACCAGCGAAGCAATAAAATATTAAGGAACAGGGCAGACCATAATTATAACGAAATGAATGGGAGAGAAAAAAAAATTGCAATTCTATCTTTGGTTTCTTGTATTCGGAATATCTGTGTGATTCGCTCAACCCTAAATGTAATAAATAAGAATTATAAGATATGATTAGAATCATAACCAAAGCAGAAACGTATACCATCAACTAATTTGATACGAATTCGTCCTTAAATAAAGGCCTTCCTCTTCGTTTCGCTAACTAGTTGTATCTTCCAGCATATATTTTCTGCTCACTAGGAAAAAGGATTTTTACATTCGAAATTCCACGTTGCCCTTGAAATAAATTCATAATAACTTGTTCATGAAACAGTTTGAATTACCATAAGTTATAAAATATGTATCAGTGCTGTATTTCTAAAAGTAATGCAGAGAAGGAAATCGGCATGTATAATATTCTACATTCTGCTCATTGTATGTGAGAACTCTTAACTGAAGTGGGTTGGAGTAGTTTATAAATGTAATTGAATGATATATTATTAATAATGGATTTATCTCTCATTCATATTCGCTAATATAATATGCAATCAAAAAGATTCTGTGTTCTAATTTTACTGTCGATGTCTGAAAATTCATAATACAGTCGGGCCTCCATTTTAGAAATCTCTATTTTGTAAACTTTCTCAAGGACCTGATATACTAAAAGATAAATCTCTATTTAACGAGTTTTCCACAAGACAAGCTTTTTTGGGGATTTGGTGACTTCTTTGACTAGAGGTCTGACTGTATATACTATAAATACAACTAAAAAAAAGATACCATACTTAGGAATCAATATTTTTCAAATTTGTGTGTTTCATTTTGAGGATGTCTTAGAATGGCTAAATATTATATTCTTTCAGCTTTATTTAAGTTAGAGTTTAAGTTTAGAAAAATTTTTCAAAAAAAAAATGTTATATTATCCTTTAAACAAAAATAAATAGAAGCGTTAGAAATAAATCATTCTTTCAAAAAATTTAAGGATAGCCACAAAATGTATTTAAAAGAAAATAATATGTTGACAAAACCGATGAATGATAATGGAAACTTTTGGAATGCACAGTCGGACCTCCATATTGCGAATTTTTCTATATAGCGAACTCTTTCCTGGAACCAAGGACATTTACCGATTTTCTTCATAAAATAAACTCCCTATAGCGAGGCGCATTTTCTATATAACAAACTTTTTTTCTTGCGACTCTCAGTTTTTTTCTTCTAATATTTTAAGTATTTCTGGACATTTTAAGTTATTCTCTATTTATACATTTTATGGTGGTCATAAATCTTGAACTGATTTTAATAGGTGTCTAATGCACCAAAATCAATAGAATTATGGGAGTTTCATCCAAAAAGTACAACCTTTAATCCCCATTGTGCAGTTCACTAGAAACATCTTTGATTCCCCTTTCACCCTCAGTAGAGTTCTAGTTATAAAAAAAATAATGTATGTTTAAAATTACTTTTGTATGCTTTAAATTAGAAAATGTCTTTAAAATTCATTAATTTTAATATAAAATTGTTTTCTTAATGTTGAAAACACAGTGCATTCCTCGAAATTCTTTTTCTTCTTTTTTTTTTATGGGTAACATATATAAAATAAATAGATATTAATTTACAAAAAGATGTGAATAATTACTTTTTTTTTAGTATGCAATGTTCAAAATTTGTTTTATGTGGTTTATAACGTATACTGAAAGATGAACCTCTATATAACGAATTTTCCATATAACAAATTTTTTTCGGGATTTAGCGACTTCGTTATATAGAAGCCCGACTGTATTTACAAAATATTAATTTAAAAAAAAAGACGCAGAAAATATAAATAATAGAGAAAGGGGAAAAAATCCTTCAAGCAATTTTTTGAACTTTTAATACACAGTGAGATCGGACAGATAAAAAATATTGCCAAGCTTAAACTTGCATACTTTCTTGAGAGAATACAAAATTACAGACAAACTGGTAATTGGGTATTCAATGTTTAATATGCTTAATGATATATTGGAAAAAAGTATTGCTATAATTATGATATTATTTCATTTTATTAATTCACCTGGGAAAATATTTTTGATATGCAATGAAACACAAAATAGTCGATACATGTCTATCGAAATTTAAAGATTTAAAATCATTTTCTTATGAATAGGAAGTGTAACACTAACGAATAGAAATGGGCTCCAAATCATCAATAAAATTAAAGGATAAAAATAACTAAAATAGAATACATTTCTTTAGAAAAATAGTGAATATATAGTTAAGACTAACGAGAATATACTTCGCTTACCCATGGATTCTATGGTATGCACAAGAACTAGAATGGAAAACAAAACGACCAAGAACTTGTTCATCTTTATCTGGTCTCTGTGCGACAGCAAAGACTTAAAATTAAGAATTGCCTCACGTATGAAACACATGTATATATAGATTTGTCTCCCGAGACCATTGACATTAGAATTAAGAAATTCAAGCAGGAAATACGAGTTTCAAAGGTTACTAGGTGTGCTTTCTTCATTGTCTTCCGCATAGCTACAAAAATATATGCAATATTGAAATCAACCCTACGGAAGCAAGGAGCGTTGTTGTAATAATCCCCGGTTCATTCATAAATCATGTCGGAAGCAGATAATTATATGAGTTTTCAAGATGAGAGGTCATTCCCATTGCAGTGTACACATTTGTTACATTTTTCAATCTTTTTTTTAAAGGGATACGTTTACTACTGATTGTTTTATGGCTTATGATGATAAATCTTTGTTTTTCGCTCAGATCTTTTTTTTATCTACAATTCTAAGAAACAGCAATATGTTTCACTTAAAAAACTTTAGATGAAGAGTTGTTTCGGTGAAACATCTGACGTGCTGTGAATGTTAGTGAATTGTTGTGAACTTTTAAATTCTGATCTGATTGTAAGAAAAAAATGAAGTTCAGACTTTTGTGCCGGACATTCAATTTATAAAAAGCACCAACTGTCAGTTTTTTTTTTTTACCCATTAAATGCGGCTAAGTTACTGGAAAGATTGGAGTTATAAGTTCAAGTAAAATAAATCAACACAACTAAAAAAAATTTTATCGTTACAAAGATTTCAATTATTGAAACTATTAGCTGCAGTATTTTAAAGTGTGTTTTAATTATTTTGTCCAATATCATATTTTCTAGCAAAATATTACTTTCCAGAAATAAACCTTGAAATACAAAGCAATATGCAAACTATTTATTTAACAGCAAAATTAGTGGATTTAGATTGTAATTCATGTATTTTCCATCGATCTTTTGTTTTCTTATAATAAACCATCCTAAAATTAACTTATGACAATCAACATCCCATTTATGACGCAGTACAGTGAGATATATGTATTCCATCATCAAATACTGCTGAAACATGAAAAATAAAATCATAAATTGAAAACGTGCTTTAAAAAAAATTACAATTATAAATTTGGTTATTTGAAACCTATTGAAATCATTCTATAGTGCTAAGTATAATCGTAAATTAGAGGAAACGTTCTTTTCGGTGTGAAGTGTTTTAAGTACAAACAAATAATATAAAAAAAAATTTTAATCAATTCATACTTAGGTCAACAAAGAAAAACATTATTTTAGTTACTTTTTATTAAATAGTTACAATTTTTTAATATGTATATACATATGACAGAATCACAATATTAAGTGACAAAACAGAGAAAGCTATTTTCGTTGCAATTTTCCTTTCTATGTATGGGGTTAGACTATTTTTTATTAATATTTATTCATTAATTAAATTTAGTTATTCTAATAAATATAGAATAGTAAAATGAAATCACACATTATCAGAAATTAGGCCAACCCATGTAGGATTCGAGCCCACGACGTTTGGATTAGAAGTTTCCTTTCTATATATGCTGTTTGACTATCATTTTTGATTGTTACAGTTTATTCATTTTTTAATTTAATTAATTAATTAATATTTGAAAAACTGTATTAACATCAAGTGTCATCCACTACAATGTTTAAAAAATGTATTTGAACGTGAATGGATGAATAGAAAGTATTTTATTAACGATTAAAAATTTGAACAAGATATATATATATATACGGAGAGGGTGAACAAAAGTAGGAATTGAAAAAGAAAAAGAAGTGATAATAAGTTTTAGTTTTATTCACTTGTCTCATTCTTATGAAAATTTAATGTTTTCGCGTTAAGTTACTTGAGTTTATCATTTTTAGTTTCACATAAGCATAAAGTTCTCAGCAGTAAATACTCTAAGCGAAAACTTCTCAGAATTACTTCATTTGTGCAATATATTCAAGCGGCAAAGAGAAGGATATTAATTTTCATTTACTTGAAAACAGTAAAAGCTATTTAGAGAGTGTGTATACGTGTGCACGAAAGTCATACATTGTGCGAGATGTAAGTAGTACGCAGAGTTCTCTGAAAACTCAATTAATTATATTACACTACATTACCAGCTTTAAAATGGGCTTTACCTAAGAATTAAATTATTTTTCCTTCTCAAGGGT
>BMAV01023023.1:48990-67261 GCA_019973955.1 Trichonephila inaurata madagascariensis | reverse complement strand
TTAGTACAGTAAATTAATGAAATTGTTTGCAATTACAATATAGAGTACACGCTACTGTATAAAATGTTTTCAACTTGTCCCTTCTCATCTTTTTCTTCACCAATCATTTTACTATATTTTACTTTTAGACATCCTTATTTTTTGTTCAGTCAGTGTCATTAGACTTGTACAACAAAGGATTCCTCCGAGTTTAAATCATTGCAAAATCGTTAATGACATCATTGTAATCAATGATCAATCAATCAATTCAATATCCATTGTAATATATATATCATTTTGAGTACATTGCAACATTAAACTGTTAAGCAATTCTTTTTTCATAGTAGATCCCATTAGAGTCTTTATTCTCATAAGGGCAGAAATGCTTCTCTCATGATTAGTTATGCGGTGGTACGTTGGCTGTAATTTCAATTCTTTTCTCTTTTTACGCTCTCTAATTTTTTGCGCCCCCCCCCCCCAATCTTTTGCGCCCTGGGCATGTGTCTCACATGCCTAAGCGGGAAGGAGAGCCTGGCTCTAGCCCCTTAAATTTTCCATTTCTAATCCTGTCCTTTGTTATTCCTTCAAAAATTTGTCTTACAAAAACTTATTCAGAATTTTTACTGCATGTTATAATAGTTTTTACGATTACAATTATTGCGTAAAGAGGGCCACCTTCACCAAGTTCGTGAGCCAGTTTAATTAATTCACCTTTGAATCCTTTTCCGACGGACTTATGCAACAGAATACTTATGCTGCATGCATAAAAGGAAAATTAGATAGTTTACCTTCTTTTTTCCGTTTCCTGTTGACCTATGCGTATTCTATTGAGTGACTTTGAACAAGAAATATCAATTCCTTTTTCTTGAGTGGTAAATTCCACGCCTGATGTGTGAAATATAATACATTTGTATTTTAGTTCAATGTTTTCTTAAGAAAGGAAAAGTGTTTTCATGCAAAAAACAATTTATTTACAATTAATGCTTTTTTTTTCCTTTGGGGCAGCACTCTCGCGTGTCTGCTTACTTCTAAAAAATACACTATTCTGCAGGATTGCATAATCAGTTCAACTATTACATCAGCACTAACATTATTCATTTAAAATAGCCTACAGATCTGAAAGAAAGAAAAAACTAATACGATAAGTAACTTTCAAAAATAAGATGTTTTAATAATTGCACGCTCCCGCAGGAAACGTACTTTCACATTCAGTCCCAGGAGCACCTACGGATCTTGAAAAGCGCAAGAACGCACTAAAAACATCGAAGAAAACTACCCGTAAATTAAAAGGCTACAGCATTACGACAATCAATACGATGAAATTGTACTGTTATGAAAAAGAGAAAAAGCATCGATTCTCTTAATTCTTCTAGATTAATTCTTCTAGAGATGAAATTTAACTTTTCAAATACGTAACAGTTAATATATTGCACACCCTTCTAGTGTAACAGTACTATACTTCTAGTGATAATATATAACATTTTCTTTTATTTGTAATGCCAGATTAGAAGACAACTGTAGTCAGAAATACAAACATTAAAGCTAGAACAAAGAACAAGCGACAAAACTGGAACTACAATAAGTCTATATATCGTTCATTCTGTGCTGAGTCTCCAGTATCTGTTCCACAAGTTGTCCGTATTCGAAATATAATAATACAGTGATGCGATTGAGAGAGAACAAAGATGATTTCGCGCCCTCGAAAAAAGTGAAAAAAATGCCATCGCCTTCTATCTCTGAAATTAAAACTGCTGCAAACATTCTGAATTCTTTCAACAAACTGAAATGAATTCAAAATTTTATATACAAACAACCGGAACTTTCAAACTTTTGTTTTCTGCGAAAAATGTGAACAAAAAAATCTTATGGAGTCTTTCATAATATTCAACAAAAAAATTTGATGAACTTTACTGAAAATCGAAATGTACTCACCCGAAAATTACAAATTTTTCCCATGGAATGTAAAAATAAAAACGCGTGAAGTTTTCATGCATCATATACAACAAATTTATAATGTATTAAAAATTTGTAAACTACATATACTCATATATACACGGACGGGAAATAAAATTCCACTCTCAAGAAGTTGTGCAAAATGAAGGAAATTTGGGAGGGATATTTCTCTACATCTCTCAAATATGAAGTGTATTCAAATTTCGCGCTAGAAGAATAAGAGAAATGCTAGCAATACCCCTATAACTTGTAAATAACGTTTGCTTTAAATACGTCAAGTAAATTTCGTGAGTTTTATTAATTTTAGAGAGAGATCAAGCACTGTTAAGTAGATACGAGTCAAGAATACCTTTAAAGATGCGAAACAACTCTATTTCAAGTAAAAAGTATCAGCAACTGAGAAGCAACTCAAATATCAGTAACTGAGTTTGAAATGGGTCATTTAAGAGGGGTACAAGATGGAGGACGGAGTGGAGATCTGTCGTTTTCTGACGAGAGCTGTTTTTGTCAGTGATGGTTTGTGCTCCCTTAACTCTATATAAGGGCATGGTAATTATACATCCAACTAAGTTCATTAATTTTTAAATGTCGGCAGAAAACAATTTTCTAATCGATGGTTTGGGCTGATATCACAACTGATTTCTGTATTTTCAAGTCGTAAATCCAAAGAAAGATCTGTAAGTTTCCCGAGCAGCAAGAAAACTGTTCCAGATGACGTACGATTGACTAAACTTAATGACCACATGCCAACTGCAAAAAACATGTAGACATTTCCGTTTGTGAGAAACTAAAGCACATGAGAAGAAAACAACATACGTTTGTACAATTTGTTGATCCCTGTTTTCTGAAATTTAATGGAAAGTAATGAGTATAATAACTTCTGAAATTTTTGAATGCCCCATATATTTAATTTATAATTCCTTTTATCGATTTTAGTATTTACAAATTATGTTTCATTAATATTATGCATTACGGTATAAAAAGAAATGCGAAACATAAGTGGCCTACGATGTAGATATAGAGGACCTACACCAGGAATTAAAGTCCTATATAAACCTGGGCGCTCCCGTAACTCTTTCCCCTTGATAATAATCAGAAATCAGACTGGTGACTGAACCGATTATGTTGCTTTTCTTTATCACTATTCCAGGGGGTATTTTACAATAGGGTAATGCTCATTCCCACATTGCTGCTTTTTCTTAATATACTCTACAGTATATCGACATGTTACCTTAACATACGAGATCAAATATTTCTCCCACGGAGCGTGTATGGGTTATTGACGAATTCGGTGTCACCACAACCAGCACAGACCATTGCTAATTTATCTGACGAAATGAAATAGGCATGGAAATGTATCCCGAGAAATGACAAGAAGCATCTCTACAACACAAAGAATCAGTATCCTTCCTCTAAACCAGTGGTCTTTAAAGTTCATCGACTCATGAAACCTTTAGAGATAACAATAAGGCGTTTTTAGGGAGCCTCATCTCACCTTTAAAGGAATATGTCGTCCATACATTTCAGTATATCAACTGAGAAATTTTTGAACTTTTTAAAGTTAAAGGGGTCAGCTTGTATACTGATCGGCTAACCTTGAGGAAAAAATACGTACTTTAGGAAAAGCGTCTTTTTTTAAAACATTTTCTGTCAGCCATGCTCAGGCACTTTTTATCTCTTACCTTTTTGTGTATTTTAAATGGAACTTCTACTATAAAAAGAAGAGAGAAGAAAAGTCATACATAAATACTTCGAAGTTAGTGTCAGAATTGGGGTTTCCGAATAGAGTTCTTAATAATTACATTTAGTAATTGGGATTATAAATACGTATGTTCATCATGCAGCGAGTTTTCTTCCAGGGCACCAAACCTTGATCTAAGATCCCTTGCTTTAGAGAGTGACGTAAATAAAAGAAATCATTCACACAAGTCAAAAAAGTCAGATCAAGACTTTTCCTTTCTATAACAATCTGACTGACTGCTGAATGCAAAAATACTTCTCTGATTGCTGTGTGGATAATTCTTCGTATAATAAAAAACCCAAATCTCGAATTTAATTATCTTTATTTTATTAAATTTATCATTTTCATAGCATCGTTTAAAAAATGTTCTTTAATGTATTAGGTATTCATTTATATATATAATCGCAGTTTAAACCAGCTCCAGCAATGAATATGTTTAATGTATAACGAGATTAAAAATATTCATGATATTCCTCTTTTGGAGCCCAATAATTTTTATCCATTTTTAAATATATACGGACATAGTAAAACCCAGCGAAGCTGGTATTCGTTCGTAAAGCGATTAATAAGCTCAAATATTTTTCTGTAGTAGTCTTTTCATGAAAAGATAAGCATAGCAGCATATCTTAGATGGTAGAATTCGAAGCATAAAGAACCAAGACATTTAAAACGGCAAAATCAGCAACATCTGTTGATTTATCAAACCGCATGTTGAATTGATAGGGAGAAAATTTTAAATGAAATATTAATTATTCACAAAAATGTTCCATTGTTTTAATTCGTCGAGCGGCAGTGGTTTCAAAGAATGCCAGATTATCAATTTCTTTAAAATATTTGTTACCAGATTTGCATGATATGCAATCCAGGGACGTCTTAAGACATCTTGATTCCCTGGGCCTCTACGCAAAAGTAGGCCTTGGGCGCTTACACAAATGTAGATCGCACCTATGACCCTTAAAAGCAGATGGTACGTGCCATACGTTATCAAATACTCGTATAAACTATAACTCGAAACAAGTAAATTTACATGACTTACAATCGCACAAACCGGATCGACCGACTGCCGCCTTTGACTGAATGAGTAATGATGGTGTATAGTGGTAGGCCTAGACCTATGCATGAACGATGGTCATTCCATGTAGGCAGTTGACATATTGTCCGATATTTCCAGTTTTTTGGAGAATACAACAGGAAAAAACATTTGACCGTTAAAATTATTTGAATCATGATCTTGTTAAGGCCTAGTCAAAACGAGATGAGGCTCCTATTGTGTTCGAGGCCCTAGGCCCAGCTGGCCAGTGCCTTAAGGCGTCCCTGATGATATCTTTACTACACGACCTTATTAACTTTTCAATAATTGCAGGTGTCTCCTCTAATTTTGCAATTCGATAATTAATACGATAAGAATCATCAAGAGAAGTTTGCTTGTTGGGATGCATTATTTTGAGAACACATTTTTTTTTTTATATTTTATTTAGTTCGTCCCATTTACGTTCGAAATATTCAATGTTTTCTTGCGAAGATGTGGCCTTTGCCTTTTTTTTTTTTCAATTCAGCAGGATTTAAGCTACTGTCCGTAATGATTGTTTCACACACAGGCCATTGGGTTAATTTTCCTTTCCTGTCCAGATGAAGCCAAATACTAAATAGTTATCATTATCTTTCGCCGTTTTTTACTGGCACACGAATGTTCAAAAGCTAGAACTGATGGAAATACTCTCAGATCATTTACCATTGATGACTGTTAATCAGTGTCAATAATGTCATTTACTGCCGCTTACGCCCCTATTGTTTTCTTTTCAATGCACCTGTTCTTAACCATTCGACCATTATAAGCATTCGATTAACTAAATAAAAGATTTTTAAAAAATCATCAAATAACGCTTAACAACAAATGACACAGCATACATAAAAATAACTAGAAATAACAAAGAATGCAGCTTTATATTCTCAATTAACAGAAATTCTGAAAAAGGTGTCATAAAACAAGAACGTGATTTTTATCACTTCTATTGAGGCTAATCTGTCACAGTGTTTGTCTTGTAATGGTGCCCGAACTCACGTATGCAAAGAAATCAAAGTTTTAGGAAATTATCTAAAACGAAGGCTATCCGGTACCATATTTTTGTTTCTTTTAAAAATTTGAAGGAGCCAATTTGAAAACAACTGGACATAAAAAGTTTTGACGTAAATACGTCTTTAAAATTGCTTCTATAGTGGGAGGCAATTCCAAAAAACCAATGATAACAAAATCGGCGGATACAGTTTGGTGTAGCAGCTACATATCTATCATCTCCATCCAAAATTCAATTATACCACTGAATAGCTAAAGGATCAAAGAATTAATCACGCTAAATAAGAGTTGTGATGCGTCGAGGGCGGTTGAGGGGAAAGCGACGCCATTTTGAGGTAATTTTGTTAAGTATTGAGATTTTCATTTAGTATAACTTTTGACTCGGATAAGCAACGACGTCCGTTTTAATTTCAATCCTCAGCTCTCATCAAAATCTATGGATTGTATATAAAACATTAGTGTAAAATAGAGATACTGAATATAATAAGGTGTTAAAATAAAAAAAATGTATCATCAAAAATGTATAATGTCGCCTATACGCGTCAAAAAGCCAAATCCAAATACAGAGATCATACACGGTTGGAAAGGGCTTCTTTAGAGCAATTAAATGGTACCAATAAAACACCATATGGCAGAGACAAGCATTGCTTGGAACGTAAAAGAATGAATGCGACCGAAAGAATCAACAACGGTGCCAGGACATCTGCAGCTGGGGCAGTTGAAATTATGCAAGTGGATGAAGAAATCGCTTCTATATTGACACCAGATTGTGTAGGCAACAATTGTGTACGATCGCCGTTTATGAACACATTGGGCAGCAGCTAGTGCACGTTTCACTACGACGTTTGTCAACCATCCATTTGCACATAAGTGTATGGTTTCTGAGCTCACTGAAGACAAAAAAAAAACTTATCGCAGATTAATCTGAAGAGAATCACTGACTTTAAACTGTGCACTGCGTGTAAAAACTCACTGGACTCGGAATAAGTGTCCATGTTGTCACATTCCAACGGATTTGTGTATCCACCTAAGCAACACGGGTTGTCCGCATTAGATCCGATTATTGCACGTCTAGTATCACCGCGACTGCCATTCATGCGGATACTTTGGTTGCCTTACGACGGCAGCTATGATATCATCGGACAAGTCATTAATGTACCCGTAGATGGGGACACAATGGTGCAGCAGCTACTGCGTCAATTGGACGATGATCAGGCGTTCAATGTTATCATAAAGAAGAACATAATACATAAATCTACGTATCTGAGTGGCGTGGTAAAAGAATCAGTATATATAATAAAAGCTTGTCAACCATTGTAAAGCATTACAAGATTACAGTACCCTGGGATTTATTTCATGCTAACACAATAACCAGTTGTGTGGCAACCCAACGCCATCGGTGATGATCCGATTGAGCATCTACAGTGTGACAGAAGTGCACCGGAGTCAGAGGTTCTGCTTATAAGGCAGCACATTATGCTTTGCAATGAAGAACATTGTCTTGACATTGCTCCAGGCTAGCATTCAACACCGCTGAACATTACTTGAGACGTCTATGCTGAATAACTATCGTTTCCTTTGATATGCTATACAACTCGTATCTACTATAACATATGATCGTACGATAGACAGTTCAACACTGATGTGAGCGATACCTCGTTCATAATCGCAACAAACGAGATACGAAGAAGCGATCGCCGCGGTGTCACGCCCGAGCACATTTTGTGCATGAACTGCTAAGCGCAGACAAATTTCAATTGCATCACCAGTGGTGATATCATCATCATCATCAAGTCGCAAAGCCGGTGGAGTCACCATGTATCACAACATCAATAGCATCACTGATTGTAATAGAGTTAACATTGACATTTCGGAAACTAATTTGGAAATGAAAGATGGAAAGGCTGTGGTGTATCTGTCTAGTAAACGTAAAGGTCAAAGGCATCTTCAACTTCATATTCGAGTTTGTGTACATCCATCTGGGCACAGAGTTAGCATTAATTAAACTCTTTATGTTACGATCGCTATTAAAATATTCCAAAAACATCGCTAAAATCATACCCGATTACAGTCTTGATCTTACTACACCAATTATGATAGTCGGAAACTTTAATGTTAATGTCTCATAAGACCGCTCATTACCCGACTTCATGCTCAGCGAGTTCAATTTGCCTTGCATCGAAATTTCAACATTAGGTAATACCTATATTGATTTAAGGTTTACCAGAAATCTCGATGTACCCTGCATGCCATTTTTGTCGTACTTTTCGTATCACAGACCTAGAGTTAATATAAAGTTATATTATAACACAGTAATTATTTACTTGATTTCTTTCCTGAACCCGTTGAAAGGAAGTAGTTGCTATTTCTTAGATGTAGAGACAACTACACAGCACAGTAGAAGATATTGTTGTCCCAGTTGAAGAACAGTAAATTGAAATTAGCGGAGAACCTCAATATTGCTTCTCCTTCGGATCAAAAGAACAATCTTTCGAAGTTATAACCTGTAAGAGGCCTGGAGCAGTTATTCTTGATGCTGAATTTTCTAATTTAAATCCATTGCTTGGATCACACTACGAAACACATTAAGACATCCTACTTTCATAACAGAAGCAATAAATGATTGTTAAACGCTCGATGACTAGACAATGCCAAATAGAAGCTTTTTATTTTTCAGGTACTTCAGGCATTTTTTTCAGGTATATATATATATATATTGATGAACAGGCAAATACACTCGCAAAATCAATAACGGAGTTTAAAAAGTACATCAACTGGATTGCTCCCCAAAAAATATTACCCGTCTGTACCACAACATAATCGGAAAAATAAATAAAATTTTTATTTCAGGAAGTTTATATATATATATATATAAATATTGAGAAAAATCCAAATTAATAGTTTATAAAAAATTTAAACCAAAAGAGAGGAGAGGAGATTCTTAGTACTCAAATCCTCAGCAAGATTATCACATTGAGATTTTTCAATAACTTCAATCTACTAGATACTGAAAATATGCAGTGCTTGCAATCAAATCATAATCTTGACTATATTGTTAACATGCATAAAACCCTTATGCTCAATATTCGATGTAAATGCTATGAATGGACAGAAGCAAATTGATTCGAAACCTTTCAAGTAGGTGGCATTTTTTTTTAAAGACTTTTTTAATCATTTACAAATTATGTAGTCCCTTAAGATATTTAGAAATTGTCAAAGTTTATAAGAACAAGTGTTTTATTTCTATGAATTAAACTCCTGGAAATACTTTGCGGTACTCCTATTTAAAATGGGTTATGTCAAAAATTATTTACAATATAAATTTTGAATGTAAGCAATTGATTACATATATGTGTGTGAATACTTCAATTCAATATCAAACTTTCATTCATTTATTTCAAGTAATCCTTCCATGTGCACAAATGGTAATATTAATTTTGTGAAAATATGTGAATCAAAGATCATTCAATATTTTCATACATAATTTTTCTAAATATTTATAAATTCCTCAATCTTCAATAAAAAAAATAATTTTTTTATCCCTTTTTACTATTAACGGGGAAAGAATTTTTCTTTTTTTAGTGTTTTAACCAGGTTAGTGATACTTTTGTCCATTGCTGCTCTGGAATTTGTTGTTCATGTTCACATTTGACGTTTTGGTTTTGCCACCTATTGAGAAATTAGGAATGTGCCTATTTTTTTTGGGTATTTTATACTGTGGATTCTTCAGTTAATTTATTATAAGCATATATTTTTTAAAATAAATGCAAGAAAAGCAAATGTCAGAGTCAACCAATCAAGTTGATTTAGTCAAATGTATGAAATAGTTAAATGAAATATCCAAATATAAAAATTAATATCTAGAAAATTATGAAGCAAATTCAAGCATGAACTTGAATATAAAAGAAAAAATGTTTTTAGGGTGTAAAGCCCTTCTCAACAGTGGTAGAGAGATTTAATATAAATAAATATTTATACTCTACACATCCAACAAATTTATACTACCTTACCATAATTAAAACTTTAAATACTCATACAATACTTAATTTCTTTTTCAAACTAATTCTGCAAGTTGAAGGATTGGTTTTCTTTATTTTTCCAATTATATTTTAATTATAAATATATTAATTATAATTAAATTAATGCATGCTGAATTGTCAGGTATTGTTGATTTTAAAAAAAAACAAATACATTTTTGAGTACAGTTGAACCCGTTTTTGTGTGGTTGATAAAATCGCATAAAAATAACCACACAAAAAAAATGTTTGAAAATTTCATGAATTCTTATTTATAACAAGCCAATTCGTTGAAATACAGCAGAAATTTTTTTTTATGCGGTCACACAAAAATAAAATCGCATAAAAAAGGACTGCACAAAAACAGGTTCGACTGTACCAATTTTACAATTGTTTCTGCCTTTATTATTTAAAGCTTCACTATTCTTACTTCAGCAAAGTCACTAACCAAATCTTATATGAACAAAACTTATGTCCATGAAAATAAGATGCAAGATAGATGATAAGATATATTTAAATATCTTAGCCAAAACATTCACTTATTAAAAACTTTTTATGTACTCATATTTTTTCAAAAAGGATCAGAACATAAAATAATAAGAGAACTAAATTATAAATTAATACATATCGATACAAAGTGAATTTAAAAAAGTAACAAGCTATAATTTTCTATGTGTAAGCAAATGAAGCTGGATATCATTACTTTTAGGAACTTCAAAATAATATTTTGCTTTTATTTGTTTCTTATTTGACTTTAAAACCTATCCATTTCTTTTTATTATTAAATAATGAAATAATTTATAATTAATAAATATATGACGAAAATGCATATATACTTCTTGGTAATTGCATAAATTTAAATAAGATTTCAATTACAAAATAAAAAATAAAGACAAAAATATTTTTTTAAAGAGTTATTATAAAATGTTTTGCAACAATCAGAGCATAATAACTTTTCTGTAACTTTTACAATGATAGAAAATTAAAATATAAAGAATGAAACATTGTGTGTATTTTACAGACTTTTATTTCAATGAGCTCACAAAAAATTGTTAAATAACAATTATAAATGCACTAGTGTCAATATCACATAGATCTAGAAAATGGAGATTACAATATAAATGCTTTAGATCATTACTCAGTAGTGCGGAAGTTTAAAAACAGTAAGTATCTAACTTTTCAATAAACTTCATTATGACACAATGTACAACTGAGGTGAACACAATATAATGTTGAGAAAAATATTTTTTAATTTACATCCAATAGTCACACACATGAACATAAAGGAGTCACATTTATAAAATGTATTAATACAAAATTATACAGCTTAGAAAATTATATACATATCTAATTATTATGAAGTAGAAATAACATAAAAAATATGCAGCACTCTAGAAATTAATACCCATATTTCTTTGAATGAAAATTTCTGTAAAAACATAAATTGTAAACATTCCTAAAATAAATTGAGTAACTAAGAGTTAAAACAAGATTTTCCATTATCAAACAAAGTTTTCCCTGAGAAAAAATCCAATACAAGGATTTTATTTGTACTTTATATTATTATTATTATTACTATATAAACACACACACTTCATACAAGTATTACCCTTTATTAAAAACAACTAAAAATCTCACTGTTTACCTAAGCTCAATGTAAGAGTTATTCATCTAGATATAACTCAAAGTCAAGAGAAACTTTACTTCCCAAATATGGGATTTTTTTTTTATTGATATTAGTGATTAAAATATTCTGAAAGTGATAAAACTGTTCATTTAATGTTTGTCACTTAGCACAAAAAAATCAGGCACCTTCAATAAAGTTTCTCCTACTCTCCACATGAAGCTCAGTTAAGAAACTTTCAAAAGTAAAAATTGTAGGAACTCAATGTAAAATTATAAAATATATATATATCACAGCAATCACATTAAAAATAATCATAACCCTTCTTTTAAAATTACAAAAACACTCCTTTCAAATATCAAAATTAACTTACTTAGCAAGAAAGATATTATTACAACAAAGAATGCAGATATGCAATATGACATGTCACTCATTATGCAAAAATTGTTCAAAAATTCAAATGATAAATTCTATATCCAAATTATAAATATTTGAAAATTAATTAGAAATCCCTTTAATGTTTCTTCATAAAAAAAAAATTCTTAATTTTTACAGCAGAATTGTATTACAAGTGGTTCTAAAATTTGCTTTTATAAATAATTTGACAGCCAATAGCATCCTTATTATTCATTTCAATGTTTCTTTTAGGCAGACTTTTTAAATCATTTACATAATATATATACACGCAAAGTGATTCAAGAATATTTGCAATAAATAAATGTTTCTTTTCAAACTAAGCCTGTGATAAAATAATAATTTGATAGCAAAACATAAAATTACCAAAACCACTTTTATATTACATACTTCAGCTATCAAGTCCTTTCAATATATCTTTAAAAAATACTAAAAGTATTTCTACTGAAATACAACTTTTCTTTAAAAAGAGAATTAGAAACATATCTAATTGTAATTCTTAAGCATGCCACAAATAACAAAAATTTGAATGCATTAAAAAAATTCAAGTAATTAAAATAGTCATATGCATTAATTATATATATATATATTTATTTATATTATGATAATTCATATTTAATGAAATAAAAATTGAAGATGAACCTTTTTTCTAATTTTAAATAGTACTTTCATTGATAATAAATGTAAAAGAAACTTTTGATGGGAAAAAGGAGTAAGACATTAAAACTGTAAATTAAAATATTCTAAACATAAAGAGTGCAACTATTTTTTATGAAACTTAATGCTCTCACAATTTTATATAAGTAAAAACAAAAAAATATAGAAAAAAGAAACTTTTGAATATGGGAGAATATTAAGAAAATTCTATACAGATTTATATACTAATTGCATCCTTTAAAATGACAAATTTACAGAAAAATATCTAAAAGTTTGGAGGTATGTCACAAATTGATGTAATGACTCTATAAAATTGATTCAAAAATAACAGTTCAATGACTATTCGCATATTTATAAAAACTTCTTTTAAACTTCATTCGTTTCAACTTTTATTTCATGTAATATATGGAAACAGAAACATTATGGCAATCACATATTTTTCTAAAGTACTAATGATTATACAAACATAATCCAGACAAATAAGAATTAATGAAGACAATAAATTAGGAAAATAAAGAAAAAAATGAAATTAGAAAATGATAGACCAAAACTTATAAGCAAGCATTCAACCTAGCAGTCCAAATTAAGATGAGTTGCCTGTATTAAAAAAGTAATTATTATAAACAGATCAAAAAATTATTTTGTAACAAAAATGCACTCTGAATTAGAATTTAGTCAATTAAGTTTAATCAATTGGATTAAAGTAATATATGAAATTAACTATCTTTTTTGGGAGCCAATTTAAGGAAATTGATGAAGATGTGAAAACAGTTCCAGGAAATAAATAGTATATCATACTTGTGACTTAATGGTTTCATACAAGGGAAACAAATATAAATTTTGCCACAAGTGTTGAGAGTTTCAAGCTCATTTTGTAAGGAGACATTTTGGTAAAAGTTAAAATTATTGAAATTAAAAATATCCATGCAAACTACAAAAATGTTTACTCTTATTTTCTTTTATATGATAAACTTGGACTCTAGAGACATTTGGAGTTACAGATGATAAATGCATGATGATATTTGTGAACATGTGATAGTTAAATCCTGTTATCTGGTAGAATTTTTAAAAGCATGAAACAAATATATTTTTACTAAAAATGATGTAACAAAGTGATTACATGGGTTTATTGCAGTACCTAAAAATTGAAGAGAAAATGAACTTAGCTGTAGTTTGTTTCAGCTGGGTAAAAATATACATTTACAGATGAAAGAATTCAAATAATTTCCAGAACAGGATACCAACAGGTCTGCTCTTAATAGATGATTGTTTTAACTACAAACATTGAGAAAACTTGTATTTTTTGTTAAGGAAAGCATACATGCTCACAAAATACTTTTCTGCTCAGTGAACTTGTCAAATAAATGAATTTGAAAAAGAAATGATTCAGCTTCATTTGTTTGCCTCAAAGAATAAGTCATGTCAAATACTTCTGAGGTGCTTAATTTATAGCAAAAAAGCATAAAACTCTTTAAGTAAGCAAAAATGCTGAAGTCTTCAAAAATAATCAAGGAATAATTCAATTAAATACTAAAATAGACACTAAAAAACATAGAAGATTCTTATATACCAACATTCTTCAATCAAAACTATAAGTGGTTAAAAAATAGGTTTGTCCCTTTCATTAAGAGGTTCCAAAGAGAAATTAATGGGCTATGCTCAAATATAAAAACTACAATATTTAACATTCTTTCATAAATCAGATTAAATTATTTATTAAATATTCTTCTGTATAATTTCTTGAAGTTAAAGAAGTTGAGTTATAAAACATTTTCTTGCAGCTCTTCCCCCAACTTATCATTAATGACAAGTTTTTCACAAATCCAGGCAAGTGAAAAAATATCCACTCTGATCAAATAGCAATACAAACTATTTTCAGAGGTAGAGCAATCTAAAAAAAAAAAATGGAAGAACTTCTCTCAGTATGAAGTCATTTTAGTTAATAAAGATTACTATAAAATTCAGGTACATGCATTAATTTCAGAATGTACTTTCAAAAATTTCTCTTTAATTAAATATTAAAGATATATATTTTAATAAAAAGTGATATAATCTTTCAATCATGAAAACCAAATGATTTTGGTACAAAAACATTTGATAAAGTAATTAGATATTTTTCAATAAATTAGTTGTCTAAAAAAGTAAACCTACCTTCACTTTAATCAGATTCAGGAAAATCAATATTTACTGTTGCTAAAGGCAAAGTAAAAACTGCACCTTCAATTTCTTTACTTAACTTACATTGGCACCCTATAATGGAAACAGTTTTTCCAGATATGTTTCAATATACTTATTCATCATTAGTAAAAGAAATCTAGCCTAAAATATTTAAAACATCTCAAAATTTTTAACACAGTTACCTTCACCAATGACAAATGGAAAACGAAATTTTACAATTGTTTTATAAATAACCCATGTGAAGAATTTGATAGTAGTAACTTTAGTAGTAACTTTTTTTTAACACATTTTCATTTTTACATTAGTGCTTTTATTTTGTATTGGGAAACAACTCATTAAAAAACAAAGAAAACCAAGTCCAATTAATTCAAATCAATTAGCTGTTTTTGTTTGAAATTGATTCAAAATTGGAGCATTTATAAGTTCTTAAAAAATTTGGAGAAGAGAAATTGAGATTTTGCAATGTATTCATAAAGAAAACTGCACAGTGACATTATTGAAGCAACAACTCTAGCTGGATGTACCAAAGTAGAAAACATACAGTTTTCAATTCATCTATGGAAAGAACACAAGTGTACCAGCTAGTATATATATATATGTATTTTTTAAGTTTTTTCCCCATTAATAATCGCTGACATTTTTAATATAAACTAAATTTTAGACAAGGACATTTAAAAAGTTGTGTTTTTGTACTAATTACACTAAAAATTTATAAATAAAAATAAATCAAAGTTTTTTGATATTTATGTACAAAAATAAATACAAATATTGTACAGATAAAACTGTTATTACAAGGATTTTGTTCACATGGGTAATAATGAAATATGCAATAGTATATAAACTTAATAAAAGTATTCATCATTCATACCTAGCCTTGAGGTCTCCTTTAAGAATCGAGCATTATCCAAAAGATCATTTTCCCTATACAAAAATTAAACATTAACTTAATTTCATATACAAGAAAAAATTCTCATATCAAAATAAACAGAAATTATTAAATTAGGATAATTTTAGACTTGGAAAATTTCTTAAAGCAAGTCTTTTTTTTAAGCAATTATTTTTAATTTAAAGGTTTATTTATCATTTTCTTAGATAAGCTTAATCAGATTTCTAAGCTCAATCAGAGATAAAAAAAGTATAAAGTGAATACATAACAAGCATGCTCATATTTTATAATTCAAAATTAAGAAACATTTACAAAAGTTTATTTCATTAATATCATTTAAATATAGATGCAGGCAGATTAAAATTTAGGAAATTTTATTACTTTTCATTTGGTTCGGGAAGCCTTTCAAAATTTTTTTCATCTACATAAACATGACATGTTGTACACCTAAGATTTCCCTCACAAGCTCCTATGAAAAAAAGGTATAAATTTAGATTACTTAAAGCCAGAGAGTATACAACACTCCAAGCCCTAATTGGCGCGAGTGAAAGCATATTTTTAAATAATTATTATTAATCCTAAATTAAATTATATTAATAGTGACTAAATATACAATTGGTTTAGGAGAGCATAAACAAGAAACTATTTCTTCTCTTGCATGTATAAGGGGCAGGAAAATAATGTTGTTCATTTATCAATTCAAATTAAGATCTTATTTGATATAAAGCAAATATATTTTTAAAGAAAATTTTTTATTTAACTTCTCTTTTAAGGTATTTAACTGTTAAAACAAAATTTATCATTTTTATCTTAAATTAAGAATATATATATAAATTATTAGACTGCTATAATCCACAAACAGAAAAAAATTAAGTATTCAATAGCTTAAGAAACTATAAAAGGAACAAATGGCATTCTTCCTGAGTGCTAAAAATTTAGAATGAATGTTATTTGAAGCAATCAAATTTCATAATGATTCAAAACGAAATATGAATAACATACAAGCTATTAAATGCAACAATAAATGACATAGCAGCATACAAATCTCAAAAATGATTTATTATTTTACAAATGTCCCACACTACATCCAAATGTTCAGTGGTCAAAGGCAGACTAGAGTCACAGAGAGTAATTTGGTGAGTAAGTGATACCAATTCTGTAGAGATGGGATCTCAAAAATTTATATGAAAACTATGAAACATTTACATTACCAGTCAAAAGTTTATATAGTGCTATTTTTTTACTAACGAAATATTAGAAGGAACATTTTCTGCAATGAAATCATAAAATCGCTTCAAAAAAGTTAATCTCTAATCTCATGTACATATAATAACAATTAAAATATTTCCATACTATTCAGTAGAATTTTCATTTGAAATAAAAAATTTTTTATAAAAACTTGTTTGTTTTACATTTTAATAAAGACCAAAATTCTTACCATGCATTCCTGTATCATTTGCCATAGCTACTTGCAGAACACTCTGACCAACTACCCCTTCAGCAGCGACTTTTTCACCAGTTTTTGTATAGATAAAGCTAATTTTTACCCTTAAAAAGATAACATATACGTAAGTTTAAATACAAAAACCAAATATCTTTTATTTATAGTCTCAATTTTAATATAAGGTGATATTCTACTAGTAGCAATGTTCATTTACAAACTTCAATTTTCTTGCTGTCATTTAGTTCATTGCTTGTTGCAATGAACTCAACTACATAACAGAGCTAAAAAGCATTATATTTTTAAGAGAAAAAATTATTTTAACAAAATAATTACAAAAATGCATAAAGTTGTACTTTCTAATCTCAAGTACTCAACAAGTATTGCTCATTGGCAAATTAAAGAATATTAGGGAAAAAAAACTGATCAACAGTATTCATTCAATTAAGTTTATTCATCTTTCATATAAGCTTATAAAATGCAAGAATATAACATTTACACATGAATATATCTTATACTTATCCATGTGAATTTGTTATAAATATAAATATACCATATTTTTAATACCAAGAATATGCAAATATACATACATTTTAAATTATCTCATAAGAGGATTTAAAATATATCATTTTCTAATCTGAAGTATTCAAAAATTGTTTTTTTTTTTCAAGTAAGATAATATAAAAGTTACAAAGCCACCTTCCTTTATTCATCTCCTATATATACATATAAATTGCAAGGACTGTTACACATCAATTCAAGATAAATATAGATTATAGATCTTATCTTTAAGAACAGAAAAAAAAATCATCTAACTTTAGAAAGAATCTTTTACATTACCTTTAGAATAAACCTAACTATATTTTAGGTGCTAATTTGATATCGGGGGTAGTAGCACCAAGCTGTTGTTTGTGTTCGCCAAGATGGGTGATAATATTACAATATGGTTACCTTAACATTTTTATCATCTGTCGATGTGGTTGCCATGGGGATAACGTATATTAGAAATAACTTTTATTCGTTTTTTCCCGCTGTAACCCTTTAATTTCAGACGATTTCTTTAAGAATTTAACCATTTTCTGTGTAATTTTTATATTGTTTGTGTCTTCTGGGCTATTTTCGAATATGGATGTTTCTAAAATGAGTACTAGAATATTTATTTCTTAAAAGAATAAGTGTTGTGTTTTTAATTATCGCTATAAGTCATTTATTTTCGTTTTAAAAATGTTTTATGTTCTTTGTTCGATGAAATTCGTTTAAAGAACTTGCAGTGCAAGTTTCATATTGCAAGCTTTCACTTCTTTGTAA
>BMAV01023023.1:32033-42801 GCA_019973955.1 Trichonephila inaurata madagascariensis | reverse complement strand
AATCGCAAACATTTGAATGGGTAGGTGAGTCTGAAAGAATCATTGGGATCTGAGGTAGAAGTACAACTTCACCTTGAAGTTTGCCGCTCAAAATAGTAATCTCAAGAATATTGCCCATGATTTTTTTTATGAACAATCACGCGCCCTTACATAATTTTAGCGCATTTTTAACTAATTGCGATATCGGACCGAATTGTGAGTCGAAATCATTCTCGAATTCACTTGAACCCACACAAAAAATATTATCTAAATCGGTCCACCCGTTTAGGAGGAGTTCAGTCACATACACACGCACAGAAGAGTTATATATATAAAGATTATTTCAAAAGATATTAATTAAAAATGCAAAAAAGCATGATTCGTCTACATTTTTATAACAATGAAGACCCGGTTTGGCCAATTTGGCTGAAAATCGATTTTCAACGACAACTTACGTAATTTTTATAACAATAACGTTGTTACAACAATGCAGGTGAATATTGAGTTGAATGTTTTTAATTAATATCTTTTTAACTAATGGCGATATCGGACCGAATTGGGAATCTAAACCATTTTCGAATCCACTTGAACCCATACGAAAAATTTCATCAAAATCGGTCTAGCCGTTTAGGAGGAGTTTAGTCACATACACACGCACACAGAAGATTTTTATATATAAAGATATATATATATATCTAATATATAAAATTCTCGTGTCACAGTGTTTGTCACCAAACTCCTCCGAAACGGCTCAACTGACCCTTGTGAAATTTTATGCGTATATACAGTGGGTCTGAAAATAGGACTTAAACTATTTTCCATACCCCTAAGTGATAAGGGTGGTCCACCCTAAAAAAAAACTGTTTTTTTGGCGCCAGCTTTGATTTGTCTGCCTTGTTGTAACACTGTTATTGTTACAACAATGACAAAAGTTGGCGTTAAAAATCGGTTTTCAGCTAAACTGGAATTTCATGACGTTGCTCTGTTGACTTTATTAATGAACTTTGTTTGAAAAACAAGTAATATAAAAAAAATTTGAGTTAATTCCTTCTTAGATCAACAATGAAAAAATTTATTTTAACTACTTTTTATTAAATGGTTGCAATTAATATAAATATGTATATACATATGACAGAATCAGAACATTAAGTGGTAATTAATTTTTATTAATTATCATTAAAGTATCGTATTGTCACCCAAAACAATCGTGTAAATAAAATTTCAGTTCAACTGAATGCTTTAAAACATGAGAAAAAAAAATCTTTTATATAAAGTTTTGACCCAAGTCACTAAAAATGAAACCAACGTGGCTGTATCTGTAATTCTTGAAATAATTAGTTTCAGTAATTTTTTTTAACCTTTTCCAACGCTGCCAAGTTAATTTGAAACAAAATATTGTAAAACTTAACAAAATTTTTGGAATTTTGTAATAAAAAAAAATAATAAAAGATTCTGCTTTTTTTTTTATACATAAAATATTTTTAAAGATATATTTTTTCCCTCTTGAGGAGTTACAAAAACGCAAAGAAAAGAATTGGAAAAATCGCCAAATGCCAATAATAGTTAATTATGCGAAAGCTACCTCAGAACTCACGAGGTTGAGTGCTTATAGCGTACGTGCGGAAAAACAACTTACGGAGAGTACGTAAGCAGATAAAAGATTTTTCTGTCAGTTAAAAGTGTTTTCTTCTTGAATGTTTTTTTCTTTTGTAATGAATGTAAATAATGAATTTTCCAAATCCAACCTATTAGTTTGAATTTTAAGAAAGTATTCATTGTTTCATGTATAAAATAATAAATACGATCTTAGAGAAATAATTTTAGATCCTTTAGAGAAATTATTTACTTAAAAACCTTAAATTTTAGGAAAATGCTGCCATGTTTTTATTAAAAGGAATTTTTTTCTTTAAAATCTTTTTTTATACAAGGAATGTAAACAAATTTTTAGGGCCCCCCCCCCCATAGTTCTTTTCTCATATAGTTATATATATTTAATCGAAAAACCAAACATCCAGATAAAAGCAATCGTTTCATACGTAGCGGTAGACAGTTTTTGATTCATTATTTAACGAAAATTGATATAAATTAATATATATATTTTTTAAGAATTAAAGTTATATTGCGTTTTATTATTTATTTATTAAATTATTTACTTAATAATAAATTCGTACATTGTCTGTTTTCTTGAGAACAAAACTGGATTAGCTTTGTAAATTTTTAAGCAAAAATAGATATTTGAAAAAAAAAAGATCTTATCCCTCGGGGAAAAAAAGGGGTTTTACACTTGAAAAAAACCCATACAATGCTGAGCTGAATGGAGGGAAAAGAAATCTGTCTGACAAAGAGAAAAAGTGGGAGAAATTTCTGAAAAGGGGATTTAAATGACATAAATGTAGAAATCACTCACATCGCTCAGACACACACACACACAGAAATGCTGGCATTCAGAGAGAAAGGGAAAATTTCCGTGGGGATAAAGTTGTTCCCCAGGAAAAAGCCCGTGCAACGCCAGGCTAAGTGGCGGGAAAACAGACAAGCCTGACGGGACAAAGACGTAAAAGAAACTTCGAAAAACAGTATTTTAATGACATTAATACAGAAATCACACACACACCAGGAAGTGCTGACACTGAGAGGGAACGGGGAATCTTCCAAGGCATAAAGCTGTTCACTTGAAGAAGCCCGTGCAACGCCGGTCCATTCAGCTAGTATATATATATATATATATATATATACAGGGTGTCCAGCCTTAAAGTGATCCAATAGCTAATTTTCGAACCGTTCAGTTTAGACATGCACCTCCAATTTGATAAATGTTCTAAAAAAGGTAAAAAATGTTTTTACGTGCTTTTCGAACCAAAAAAAAAACATTTAGATAAAAATTACAAAAATTAAATTTTTATACGGTCCCCGGGTCCTAACACTTATTTTTAGGAAAAGATGCAGTACACAAAAAGTTTTATTTTATTACGATAAAAACTAGCCGAGTTATGGAACTTTAAAAAATCATACATTTCATGCTTTTCTGGGCCATTTTCAAGAATCTAGTAAGGGGCCGTCTCTAAAGTGAAATGAATTGGAACTCTTTGCCAGGAAACTTTCTGCTTTGAACAGCAAATCATGTATTATTTTGCTGCTATTTGCTAAAACAAGCTGTTTTAATCTTTTCGGTACAAGTTGTATTTTTTAAATTTAACTTTTATTGTTTGCCATATAGCAATACAAATTATCAATCTATGATGTTTACTACGATGTTTTAATATTACTATGATGTTTTTCTTTTGATCTTTCTGTAGATAGTAAATTACTGTTCTCTAAACTCAATTTGTATAAGACCCCATTTTCTGAGCAGTTCATATACTTCAACTTTATGTAGGCATAACTCGGTCAGTTTTTATCGTAATAAAATGAAACTTTTTGTTTAATTTTTTTTGTACTGCATCTTTTCCTAAATATAATTGATAGGACCTGTGTGGGGACCGTATAAAAATTTAATTTTTGTAATTTTTTTGTAAATGGAGTTTTTGGTCCGAAAAGCACGTAAAGACATTCTTTACCTTTTTTAAAACGTTTTTCAAATTGGAAGTGCATATCTAAGCCGAACGGTCTGGGAATTAGCTATTGGGTCACTTTAAGGCTGGACACCCTGTATATATATTTAAGTCAAATACAAAATAATTGGAAATTAAGTACATAATTATACCTGCTATTATTTCAAACCAGTAAAGTTTAAGAAAAGGAATCGTTCATTTAAACATGCCAATTTCTTTTAAAGAGAATATATATATATATATATATATATGTATGTATGTATGTATGTATGTATGTATGTATGTATGTATGTATGTATGTATGTATGTATGTATGTATATATTGTTATACTACATTTTTGTTCGCAAGAATTATTCAAGTTTTATAAGTGTGTATCTTTGTGAAAAATTTATCTTTTTAATTATAAATTTCCGCTTTGAAGATAGGGGCGGCATTTCCATTTTTGTCCGAGGCAGCAAAACTGCTAGAGCCGGTCCTGGTGAGAGGTACAATTGCCTTGCTGGAATATTCAATTTCCATTTGGATGACAATGCAACATAAATGGAGGGAGGTGATCACTCATCAACTCTTCATACCGAATTGCATCGAAGGAGATTAGTGCAATACCAAGGAACTCAAACTTTTCAAGAATAAACACCCCAGACCATGATGGAGCCGCTATGATCTTGAACAGTTTCAAACTGGCATGCAAGATCTATGGCTTCATGAACTTAACGCTATATTAACAGTCTCCCATCAGCATAAAGTCATCAGAATCCAGACTCATCACTTAAGCTCATTTTGGGCCCTGGGCGTAGAAGATCCACAGGCCCTTTGCACTGGTGGATCGAAATTTATAACCAGAAAATCTAGTTAAGTCCAGCTTATCTGGGCCCTTTCAGGCCCCACGCCCCTCGGTGCCCGCCCCAAGCGCCCAACGGATAAGCCGGCACTGACTCCATGCTACTCGTTTTGACCTTTAGAGTTTATTCTCTGTGTTCACTTGCCCAGGCAAGACGTGCAGAACGATTGCATGCATTGAGCAATAGTACTATCGTGAGTCTACACCTCCCGAAGCCGATACGGTAAAACGAGAATTATATGGTTTATTTGCTGACTGTACGAAAGGGAGCTTGGTACCCCTGGTTGGTAATTTGAGCTAAATTTTAGCTTCGCTGGCTACTTACAATACGTTTAAGACATATCGCCATTCAAAGCTAATTATCCTTTACGGTTTGCCAGATTGCTAATTTTTTTTTCTCATGGTACATTGTTTATTCTTGGTATCGTTGGTTTCTCGAAAATGTGATTTAAAACGAATAAGTACGAGTGCTTCCTCGGAAAATATTGTACTGCACTTGTATGCACTGTTTGCTTAAGAATACAACAGAATAAAAATACTCAAAAATTCCCTTAAACAAAAGAAAAGTTTGTACATTATAAAGGCATTGAACATTTACTACATGAAAATGAAAAACTAATGAATACATAATTACAGTAATTTACCTGATCAGACACACCTCAGAAAAATACTTTATGAGGGTATGAAACTACATATAATGAAAATTAAGTAGCCAACTTTGCACAAACTGGCTACTTTTTCTTATAGAAATGCTTAATATCTTGTTGTGGGGTTTTGTAGACCTGCAAAGGCGTGTCCGAATTATCCGGACTGCCGGGTTACAAAGGGCCGAGTTTTCTCGGGACTGCTCTATACTCATACGATTTTGGAAGTTGAATGGTCCATACGTCGAGAGCCTCCTCTTTGTTAGTTATCGAAAGTGTCTAAATCAGTTTTGACCATATTGGCAATTGAAACGACTGATTAATAACCATAGTTCTAACTACGTATGTAACTATATGCCCTCTCGTGTGCATAAATGAGGAGCAGCGCTACACAATTTGCAGAGCATTGTCTGTCCCTAAATCTTATTGGCACTTCAATGTATATAGGTCAGTGCTTCTCTCAAACTTTCAATACAGGCGCCCCACTTTTCAATCATATAACTTTTATCGCGCCCCCTTATACAATAATAATTTATTGAATGCAATAATAATGCACTTTGACGCTAAAGCTACAAAACGATCTTAATTATAAACCGTACAAATTAATAAAATATGTATATTAAATTTTATATAAGTAACTTTTAAGTAATATATATTTTATTTTTTTTCTCGAATTTTTAAATTGGAACAGATTGTAAAATGCGGTGGCTGCTTTCAAGACAAAATATAGATCAGCCAAATATGGAAAATGTACTCAGAGTGTCAATTTCTAATCGTAAACCTTCCTTTGAAAAACTTTCCTCTGCAAGACAAGCCCATGGAAGTCTCTAAAACTTATTAAACTTGCTCTTAATTTAGTATTTATAAATTAGTTATAAAAAATGCCTTGTGCAGCACTGATACATTAAAATTTTACTGTCTGAAATACCCGCTCTTCGAACGAGTTCATTTCTTAAAAAAACTAAAACACATCCTTGATAAATAGCTGAATTGTCAGGAGAGTAAACCCAAATTCGCGACAATGTTTACGAAAATGTAAAATGATATTTTAAAATGAATGCTCATATTATAATTAGTTTTAAGCGAACTGTAATTTTAAGCCTCACAGAATTAGCATTTAGAATTAATGTTAAACAATGAAAAATAATATAAAATTCCAATGAAGAATAATAGTGTTATTTTTAATATTTAAAGCGAGAAGACTTCAAAATGTTTTATCCTGGGGGCAGACACACACTCGATACTAACGTTAATGGTCACGCGGGGTGATTGAGTCACCCCAATCCTTTTTTTATAATTATTTTATTGTACACGATACAAATCGTGATTTCAGTGAATAATTTAAATAAGAGAAAGTAAACTTACCTACTTTCCAGAACTTTTCAATTTTTTTCTTTGGTAACAAATAAACGGTTTTGCCAGAATTAACGATTTTGTAATCTGTGTGTCCCGCGCGACCACTTCCAGGTTAAAAGTTTTGGCCAAGTAATCCTTCAAAGTGCTCTCCGTGATTTTCCAAATATCATAAAACTCTAATAAATACATTACTTACGACTTCCCTAAATGAGAAACAAACACATATATAAGAGAGGGGTCATAACTAACTGTACCAATAACTTAGAAGGTCAAACAGATTATCAGCAAAAACAGATTACAGCTATAATGTGCAGTATTTCAAAAATAATCACAGTGATGAATTTTTTATGTTCCTAAATTTTTTCGATTCTGGGTCTGGGATTTGTTTTTTCTCTCTCTGTGTGTGTGTGAAAGAGTAGTAAAAATCACTTATCATGAGATTACAGCAAATAAAATAAAAGTTTTTTTATTTGGTTTTTTGGATCAAAGATAGCTAATTAGGTATTGAAGAAGTTTTTAGTTTTGAGATGACTTATATCGCCTATAAATTATATCAGAGTAAAAGTGCATTTTTCACTATGTCTGAAATTATTTTAATTCATTCCAGTAAATTAATTATTTTTTAAATCTTTTATTTTCGATTTGCTCGCGCCCCCCTCGTAAGGGTATCGCGCCCCCCCCCAGGGGGGCGTGCCCCCAGTTTGAAAAACACTGATATAGGTAGATAGATAGATATAGATAAGTAAAAATATAGAGAATACACACACCACACTAAATCATCAAAATTACCTATTGCTGAAGTTTAAGGCTGAGCTAGTAGGTTTTACGCAGCACATACCTTTCATTTACTTTGTCAATATTACTGCATAAAAATAAGAAGAGAAAATATAGCACATAAATTAAAGTTTAATAAATCTTCTACAAAAGAATGTAAAATTATAGCACAATAGCTATATCTAATTACCTTATTGTGTAGTTCTCATGAATAAAATTCACTGATATAGATATATGCCATGATATTTTTTACCGTGTCTTTAAAGTGCATAATAATATATTACACATTGAAAAAGAGTAAGAAATATTATTTTAAATTTTTTTTTAAATATTTTAAAAAAAGAGAGAGTGTATACTTCAAAATTTAGAAATCTTATACAAAATAAAAAGGATTAAAATCTTTACCAAAAGAATTAAAATAATAACTATGAATAAGCATAATGAAGAATATAATATAATCTTTGAATAAATATAATAAAAAGCAATCATATAAAATTTGTAAATTAGATCAAACTTAAGGTTAAACTTATTTAAACCCGTATCATTTAAAGCTTTAATAAGATAGTTGTGTTATATAATCAGTATTATATAATTAAAACATTATTTATTTTATCATAATCTTTATTAAGTAACTAAGGCTATCAAACGACGAATGAATAAAACTATATAAAATCATTTATCACATGCTAAATTGTTATAAATCTATCTTCGAGCTTTTTTTGTAACAGCTACATAAGTTCAGAAAGCCAAAATACATTGATATAGTTAGATAATTGTTTTGCAAACAGAAATAAATCACAATAATTCTATTTTCATTGTAGTTCATTGTCATGCTCTGGTGGACTTGACAAGGCCAAAGAAAAATCTAATTTTAACTGATAGTTTTCAATCTTCGAGCAAGACACATACTCTACCACTTCTCAGAGAATAATTTACAGATTAGTCACTAAGATTTTCATAAGATTTTATAACGTTTAATAGTCGGTTTTATGTGAATTCCAGGAAATTTAAAAAACCTTCGAAATGAACATGGGATACATCTGCAAAATCAGTAATGGAACCTAATAAATACACCTAGACTGGATTGTACTCCCTTCCGCTAAAGCATCATTATTTATGCATACCAAAATAGAACCCAAAACAATCTAAGGAAATACGTTAAAACGGCGTTTCTCAAACTGTTGAACGCGCCACCCTAGGGGGAGCGAGCATATTGAAAAGTCAAAAACAAAAGAATATTTAAAAAAATTATTAATTTACTGAAAGTAAACTATAACAAAATACATTCTGACATAATGGAAACTAGAATTAACATTTATAAATGTATCAGTACTGCACAATGCATTTTATAACAAATTTAACAATACTAAGTTAAGAACAAGTTTAATAGTTACCAGTGAACCCATAGGCTTGTTGTTCAATACTCAAATTCATAACTCATTTACAAATTTATAAACTAAGTGCGAAATAAATGATGTGGCTACGAGTGTTTCTCAATTTAAATAAAACATTTATTAAGTATTTACAAGGATGCATAAAAAAGGTTAAATATTATCGCGCACGCTCAAAGCCGCCTCCTTCCTCCAAAAGCATCTAGAGGAATTCTCTCTCCCTCTCTTTTCGGAGCGCTTTTCCTCCCCCTGTTGCCACTAGAGTAAAGAGAAACCAGGCTCTCCCCGCTCCTCGGGTCAATCACCCCTTCGCTCCTTGGGTGCCTAAGACAAACTAGGCGCTCGCCCTTCCTCGGGTCAATCACTCCTTCGCTCTTTGGGTGCTTTCTCGACACTTGTCGTATAAAATTATACACAAAAATTAACATTTATCTTGATAATTTGAACGGTTTATAAACAATCCCTTAACTGCCGATTAAAAGTTACGCGATTCGCTCCCAATGCATACGTTTCCCACGTAGGCTCATGTATGTGATATATTAGGGAAATGGAAGAGAGAAGGAATACAGAAGTAAATTCTCTGATATAAGTAAATCCTTCGCAAACACTCTTAAGGTCTATAAAATGCATTCCAAAGCCTTCGGTATAATTTTACGGATAGTAGTGCGTAGAAAATATCGTACTTCCAGAAAGACGCACATATACGCCCGGAGTATTTAACGCACCAGTTGAGCGAGACTTATATATACGCCGGAGGCACTTAAGAGGTTAAAGTTGTATTGCAGCTTTAGCATCAAAATATAGTATTATTGAATTCAATGCATTGTTATTTGTATGGAAGGGGGCATGATGAAAATTTTATGATTGAATATTGGGTCGCAAATACTGAAAGTTTGAGAAGTACTACGTTAGAATATTGGGAAACATCCGTATAATTCATATCAAATTAGACAGAAAAGGATCAGATGAGTTTTTATACATCCACACACCATACATCACTAAGAATATATTATTACTCCAGAATTCTCCAACGAATTCAGAGTACTAGATAATGCAAAATGAAATGCTTTTTATCATATAAATGTAGGAGTCTGTTACAAGATACTAGATCACGAACGGTCAAGTGGAGTCTCGATAATATGTGTAACATGCAAGTTTTTAATTTGTAAGTAATGTAGATATATTCATTTCATGAATATATATTTTTTATAATTCGATTAACTTACTTTGTATCCAACTCGTTTAATTATCGGAACAGGAAAGAAAACCCCGCTAGACACTAAATTACCAATCAACTATTTTCCCGTATCCATAAAAAAGTCCCCCAAAAATTTTTAAATTTTTTAACCAGGATGAAAATTTTAAAAATTGAATTTGTAAAAGAATTTAAAGTAGTTGAGACAGTACCTTTTTTTAAAAAACAACAACATGTATATCTAATATCAGTGCGAAATTGTGTCACCCACATCAATAATTTTATTTTAAAAGCTAAATGACGCTAAGTTTAAAAATTGAAGTATAAAATGTCCCTCCAACAAATAAAAAGTTGTAAAAATCTAACATAATAACATAAATTGTACGGCATAATATATCCCAAATGCTTTTAATGGAGCACAAATCTCGACTTTGACTGGATTATGACAGTTATTGACTTTTCTTTCATCTTTTTTTGAAATATATCCAGGGTAGATCTAATGTATGCCGTAAATATTGTCTTGCTGAAATATCCAGTTAATAAAAGTCCATACAGTATCAGATGACCATATAACACAGCCTAATAGTTGTCAGTGTCTATATACTCGTACATATACACTCATGGACAAAAAAATTAGCGCACCAAGAAGACGTCGTCAAAATAAAACGAAATTTTACATACGTAATGACTACTTTAATATAAGTAAATGATTAGAAAATCAAAGAAAAAGGATAATTTATTTTAGAGAAAAAGGCAAAAGAACGGAGGAGCACTTTTGAAACCCTCTAGCGCGAATGCGATACGATACAGCATTGAGGCAAACAAGTTCTGTATGATGTCTTGAGACATTTCGTTCCATATTTGCTGTAACCTGGCCTCTAATTCGTTCAAACTCGTGGGATGCCCAACTTGCCGTCCCAAATGATCCTAGATATGCTCGATTGGAGACAAATCTGGGGATCGGGCAGGCCAAGGAAGGGTAGTAACATTGCGGAAATAGTCTTGTGACACCCTTGCCGTGTGAGGCCGAGCATTG
>BMAV01023023.1:20268-30673 GCA_019973955.1 Trichonephila inaurata madagascariensis | reverse complement strand
GTTTTTTGGTTGCTTGTCGAAAAATGTGTTAATCGTCCCACGCTGAGACAAAATGCTTTTTCTTCCAGGCCATTTTATTTGAATTATATTTTCTAATTCCAGTTTTGTTAATGATAGTTTTAGTACTTTTATAACCTATAGCTCTATTTCTTTCATATTTACCAGTTCTATAAAGGAATCTCAGGGGTGTTAATTTTTTTCTCTAGCGCAGAAAATTTTAACAATTTTCGATTAGAAACAATTTTATGATGTTAAAATTAAATAATTTGATTCATTTACTCATTATTTTTAAGAAATGAGACTTCAAAAAAGTTTAAAATATAATCATAATTTTAAATATTATATAAGAGAGAGAGCAGCATTATAAGAAACATTTCTGTGAGAAATAGTTTTACGTTGCACATGCTATATTCTAAAATAGTAGCTCTACAGTGAAGGCCAAAATTGTAGACACTTTTTAAAATTGTTGTTTTTCCAGTTTTTACGCTTATAGAAAATTTTACATTACACAAAATGCAAAGTATTGTATACCATCATTTAAAGGGAATTTAATATTAAATTCAATACAAAAAACAAAATTCAAATATTTGCAAAGCATAACTGTCGATATGCATTAGATACTGATGATAGCAGTGAGTTATCAGAGCTTAGCTTCTTATTAAAACTTCACATCGATGTTTCATTGAGCTGAAAATAGTTTTAACCTCTTACTTCGTTATTACATATATATGATGCCAGGAAATAATTATACACTCAATTAGTTCATTTTTATTTCTTCCGGACAAGAGTTTTCGAATGGTGCCATAAGTTTTCGATAGCATTGAGATCAGGAATGTTTCCTATAGCCAGGATAACTATAATATTTAGTCAAAAAGCAATGACATCAATTAAAAGAGTAGATTGGACACATGTGTGACGAGAAAGTGGTATTTCCTGTGTTAAAATTACATAAAAGGTGGGTAGTTCAGTGACTACATATGGAGACTGAAAGTTTTGTTTATGTCTCAGGAGACAAATTTAATTAAAAAAAAAAGCAGGAAAAGGCAGAAAAAGGTGCACCACATCTGTTGATGACAGAACAAAATACTATGTTTCGGAGATAAAAGAATTTCGTAGACAGCCATCAGAAGTGATGTGAGTGATGCTGGTGTTTCTGTCAGGTCAAAAACAAACAGGAGAAGATTAGCAGATATAAGGCTAAAAGGTAGAATTCCACGAAAAAAGCAGTATCTCAATTTACAGCAGCGCTAAAAGGGACTACAGTGGGAAATGCATTACATTAATTGGACAAGTGATTATTGATCACAAGTTATATAGAGGAACGGAACTAAAATACCATTATTCGGTAGTGATAGCCTAAAATATATAAGACATGGAATAGCAGAAATGCTACATCCTAACAGCATCCAAACAACTGTGAAGTGCCCACACAGTTTTATCATTTAGTCATGCATATCAGCAGATGGTATTGGTCGCCTTTGTATCATCCATAGGACACTGAATGTCATAAAATACATTGACACCATTCTAGAACCTAAACTTCTGCCTTCCATCAGAGATCTATTTACCAACACAATGCTTCCTTTATTTTTCAGCGAGATTCCGTTCCTTGCCACACAGTAAAGTAAACGAAACATTGGTACCGTTCTCAGATCTCAATCCTATCGAAAACTTGTGGCACCATTTGAAAACTCTTGTCCGAATAAAATAAAAATGAGCTAATTGAGGATATAATTGTTTCCTGGCATCATGTAATAACGAAGGAAGAGGTTAAAACTATTTTCAGCACAATAAAACATCGATGTGAAGCTGTAATAAAGAATAAAGGCAACCTCACTAAGCTCTGATAACACACTGCTATCATCAGTATCTTATGTATATCGACGGTTATTGCAGCATAACTTTTTTTGCGTTGCAAATTTTTGTTTTTTGTATTGAATTCCCTTTAAAATGATATGAAATATTTTGTATTTTGTGCAACTTAACAGTTTCTATAAGCATACAAACGTAAAAAACAACAATTTTAAAAAGTGTCCACAATTTTGGCCGCCACTGTAATTACTAGTAGTAAGTTGATTTATAAAGTTATAAACGTATTTTTATTACACTGTAGCATTTTTATATAAATTAAATAATATTTTTTAAAAAAACATTTTCTAATTTTTTTAAAAATTTCAATGTTTTTTCAATTTTTGTGAAATAAAAGATATATAGTATTAAAATTAGGTAGTGGTTAAAGAGTATAATACATTTTATAATTCTAGAAAGTTTTATACATCAGAGGATTCTAGTTTAGATAAAAAAAAAATGTCACGCGTAACATAAAATGTACTCAATATTTCTCTTATAGAAATGTTTCTTATTTCCATATGTGCTTATAATTTTATAAATTATGTGATCATATATCATAAACATTTTACACTTTTTTGAAAACTCATTACTTTATGAATAATGTGTATAAGAATAGAATTATTTCACACATTTTAACTTCAAAGAATTATATCTAGGCGAAAATTTTTTACACATTTTCAGTCCTCGAGAAAATATTAACACCCCCGAGACCCGTTTTAAACATTTTTTTTTTTTTTTTTCTCTTTTCACATTCAGATAACTTAACTCCATCGTATCATCAAATAAAGTGGGAATAACACAATCAAAACGTGCCCCTTTACTTCTCATGTAATATTGGGTATCAATGCCGATTTATCCATTGGGCGGGCACCAGGACAAGCTGGATTTAAGAAGATTCTCAGGTTATAAATTTCGATCCGCCAGTGCCAAGGGGGTCTGTAGATCTTCTGCATCCAGAGTTCGAAATGAACTTAAATCGGCACAGTTGGGTATAAGGGAAAGTTCTGTCGTTTTTGAACACGTGCGATTTTATGCGTTGTCGATGCTTAGCAAGAATTCGAATTCAACTGAAACCGGTTTTAACAGTTATAATAGTATACTATTGATGATTTACACACTGTTTTTCGCATTTTAGTTCAGTTTTTTTTAAACTTGTAAGACTATCAACATGAGTGAAAAAAAAGTGAACGTAAGACATCGCATTTTGTTTGAGTTCCAAAAAGGAAATAACGCGATCGAGACAAAAGGAACTTGTGTGGCGTGTTTGGAGAGGAAGTAGTAACAACTTGAACATGTCAAAGATGGCTTGTGAAATTTCGTTTGGGTGATTTTTCTTTGAAAGAAGAACTCAGATCAGGAAAGCCATCAGACGTCAGAGACAAAGTGCTACCCAAAATGATCAAGACACACACACACAAATCCCCCTTTAACTTTCACAGAAATGGGTTTCAAGCTTGGAGTTCATCAGACTATTGCTTTGAATTATATTAAAAGGCTTCGTTTCGTGTCCAAACTCTGTTTGGGTACCACACGAATTAAGCGAAAAAAGTTTGATGGACAGACACTCGATATGTTCTTCAAATCTTGCTCGTCACAAAAAGGAACCGTTTTGGACCACTTGGTGATTGGAGATGAAAAGTGGATAGTGTATAAACACACGTGGTTGGAAAAAAAGCATATGTTTACAAAGGGGAGACACTACCACCCACATCCAAAGCTGGCATTCATCAGAAGGTTATGTTGCGCTGTTGGTGAGACAGCAAGGGTTTAGTGCACCATCAGTTGCTGAAAGAAAATGAAATGGACGTTCCTGTTCGTAACTTGGATGTTCTGAATAACAAATTCAATATAAACGTCCATGTTTGGCCAACAGAAAGGGTGCGATTCTCCATCATGATGCTAGATTACACGTAGCAAGGAACAGCGCATAAAAAAAAAATGCAGAGTTGGGTTAGGAAACTTTACCTCAACCAGCATATACTCTTGATATTGCCCCATCTGACTATCATCTGTTCAAGTCGATGCAAAACTTTCTTGATGGAAATGAATGCATAAATTATGAGGGTGCCCAAATGGCAGTGAATGAATACTTTGTCACCAAAACAGAGAACTTCTTTTCCAGGGTGTTGGATAAGCCACCAGACAGTTGTAACTATCAAAGAACATTATATTTTAAATAAAAAGTGAAAAAATGTTTTCTTTCTTCTTTAGAAAAAAAAAAAATGACAGAACTTTCCCTCTTACACCTAATACTTTCATTTACCCTCAAACTCAAATTTAAGTTAATATTTCAACCATTTTTTTTTTTCTTTTGTCTTTTCCATGAGCCGTTTCTTTTTGATTTTTACAGTTTAAGAAAATAATTTGTTCAATAAACCATTCCATATAGCTGAACAACTCCAAGTACACACAAACCAGACTAAAACATTATTAAAACAATTTGAATAGAAGTGAAAGGACAATTGTTCTAAAATATTTTCAATATTTATTTGATAATGCAGTCGTTCCACAGGAGTTAAAAAATTCTATTATTCTTCTAAATCCAAAATCCTGCAATCATAAAACTAAAATCTCTTCATACAAACTAAAAACTTTGACTTCAGTTACTTAAAAAAAATTGAATGAATTTTACACAGCCATATTTCCTACTTTTTGACTATTGAAAGTAAATTTCATTTTTGTCATTATTGTTTTGTATCTCTCACTTAAAGACTGTAGAATTCTAACATATACACCAAGATACTGTAGAAGCCAAAATGGAAAAAAGAAAAAAAAAATCTTCCCGGGAATAAGTTTAGATGTCAAGAGTGTATATGATTCAGTGTATTTAGATGGTCATATTTACAAATGTCAGCACATGAGTATTACAAGGAAGTTAGCCCTCTGAATTCTCTATTTTCTTTTATAAAGATCACTTCAAAGAAGGGGCTGTCTTTCATTGAGGAAGGTTGTTTTAAAGAGTGTTCATAAGTCATAGTGTTCTCTGTCTCATTCTATATACCATTTTCTTGTATAACTTCCTTGAAATATTGAGAATGGGAGTTGAATGCAGTGGCAGATAGGGCCGGTGAGTAACCGGGCAGATGCCCGGAGGGATTTCAGGCCGATCAAGAAACTAGAACAATCGAATCTACACAGATTATTTATTGTTTAAAGTTTATTTGCATATATATGAATAAAAAGTTACTTTTCTGCAAAGGTAGTCTTTATTTCATAAAATTACTTTTTATGACATTGATGATGACTAACCAATATGTTGTCCTTTAATTAACAAATAACACTGAGAAGATAATTTCAGAACATTCTTTATGTTGCCAGATTCCCCCTAAAAAATAATAATCTTTGTTTCAAGTAATTTTTAAAAAAATTTCTACTTTGTTTCACTTTTAAAACCCATTTATTTCCTTATGTATAAATGTATTAAAAAAACTTTTATAAGACAATGGTTTAGAATTTAAATGTGTATTTACATGTTTCTTACTGTATAAAATAATCTCAACATCAGTCTGAGTTAAAATCATAAAGCAAAAGAGAAAGATCCCAATACAGCTTTTCCAAGTGAATAACTCGGTAGAATAGAAAAATACAGAGTAAAAATGTAACTTTGCAATGTTTATTATAAATATTAAACAGCATAAAATAAAATAAATATATATAGTATAAAATGGTAAATATATATTTATATAATATGAGGTAGATAGTTATATAATATGAGGTAGCTAGCTATAACAATCCCATAATTTGTGTGTGTGTGCATCCATTCATCAAGGAATAATATTTCTAAAATATTTTTAAACAAAATTATTTGGCCCAAGAATATATTTCTATCTAATTACATTATAATAGAAATAACATGAAAATTTTGTAACAAAAAGGAAATTTGTTAACATTACCTAAATAAAAAGTTATTAAAAAAATACAAATTAAGAAAAATTTTAAAATAATTTTTGGCATTATCAAATATAAAATTTTCATTCAGACCAAATCGAATCTATGGATGTTATTTACTACAACATATGCAGAGATGCCATAAGTCATGGAATAGTACTATGCAAAATATTTAAATTACATTGTGTGGCATGATGTAAGAATTGTATAAATGGGTAGTATATTCAGGGATTACTTATCACTTGTTTAGGGATTATCACTTGTTCCCTAATGATTCATGGAAAAAATTTCCAGATGTGATTATGGTCACACAACAGGAATTAAACAGATAAAATAATAAAACACAGAATACTAGCTGAAGCTAGATACATGAGGAATTCCATTTTGGAAATTCTTAGAGAATTCAACATTCATTGATGCACAGTATCCAATGTGTATTCAAGATTATATAATTTCAGGCACATCCTGCCATGCACAAGATAGTGTCTGAATGCATCTAATAATTGTTACAGTTCAACACATATCACTGAGACCAACAATATCTGTATAATTACAAACATTACCAGAAAAATAACATTGCATAAATCAATGGGGGATATTCAACAAATGTGTCCTTGAAAGCCATACAGTAAAATTTAGTGCTGATGACATAAGGCAACAGAAAACCAACTTAAGTGCCTTTACCCAAAACATGCTTGTTTGCAGCATATCTTCTGGACTCTTGAACATATCGACTGGACAACTCTCCACGACTGGAAAAATGTTGTTTGGTCAAACCCATCATAATTCCAGTTTGTAAGAGCTGAGAATAGAATTCAAGAGTAGAGTAGACAAGTGGCATACATAAGGGTGATGTTTGGGGGTTCAAATCTCTCCTTTTGATCAACAGATTTTTAATTTTTAGCACAAAGATTATGCTTTGATATTGCTATACATGTATTTTTTACAATATAACAAGCTTACCCCCATAAAAGAAATCTGTGTACACCATTGTCACAGATTCCATAAGACAGTGAAACCAAGTCATTATCAACAAGGTACTGAGTGTACTGGAGGTGACTCCATAACAGCATGAGCTGTTTTTACATAGCATAAAGATTGAATCCTTCTGTTCAAACTGAACCAATCATTGATTGGAAAGGGTTATATTCAGCTACTTGGAGACTATTTGTGTCCATTTATAAACAACATGTACCGAAACAATGATAGAATTTTCCAGACTGTCAATGCAATCTGTCATTGAGTAAAAATAATTTGTGATGGGTTTGAGGAACATTTGACAATTCCAGCAATAGATTGGGCCACCTTGATTTCCAGAGATAAATTCTATTAAGCATATATAAGGCACAATCAAATATGTTATGCACAAAATCCTGCATTAATAACATTTCTGCAGTTATGGCTGGTTATAGAGGCTGCATGGCAGAATACTTTTTCAAGAGATATCTGATGACTTGTTGAGTCAATGCCACATATTCAGTTGCTGCACTCAGAAAGGAAAAAGAGGTCTCCCACAATATTAATAGGCACTGCATGAGTTTTGGCACTTCAATGTGTGTGTATATATACTCAATACCGAATTTTACTAAAAACAGTAACTAAGCATCTGATTTTGATCAATGCATTTTTTTTTGTTTGAATATAACTATTGTCAAGAATAAACTTTAATATACTTCCAAAATAGGATAATTTTCTAATGGTTAAAATTTTTGTGGTAAAAACTTTTTGGGAGTGATAAAACTATTCATTTAATATTTGAAACTTGCTGGAGATTTGAATTTAAAATAGGAAAATATTTCAAAATCGGGCATTTTCAGCAAGGTTTCCTGTCACCTCCCGATAAATCTCACTCTTTCTGTTACTCTTTTCTGTTTTGCTGACATGATTTTTCAAATTATTTACATATTCTTACAGATGCATGTGAAAAGATTTCAGAATGCTTTGGATAATGCTTCTCTTCTATTTTGTAACAAAACATTTTAACAGTAAAACAAAGAACCAAAAACTGCTTTTATAATATAGAAGGCTGTTCACACTTTATGGAAATGATTTTGTAATTTATATTTTTGTTTACAGTTTGAGATAAAATTTTCCCAATTTCGGAATAATCGTCTGCTAATGTTTGCTTTTGATTGGAATGTAATATAAAAGATTTATTTTGAAAATGGCTCCTAAAATTGGTAGATGTCTCAAAAGTACGAAATTGCATTTTCCCGAGGGGAAATATTTGAATCAACAAATTATAAAGTGGTGTAAAAATCTCAGTTATTGCATCTAAAAAAATAGAAATTTATAATATATTAAATTTAAAAGGAAAAAAAAAATGTCTAACTGAGAGTAAAAATGAAAACATGAAAGCTCATCCTAAGACTGTTCAAACACAGGCAATTATCAAGAAAGTGAAGTCTGATCCTAAAAGAAAATCCGATTCAAAGATTCATTGCATAGAAGCTAAAAATGTCTTTTGGCACTGTAAGTAAAATCATTCATTAAAATTTAAAGTTAAGAAAGATGTTTAAACTTGTTCATTTGCTTTTGCCAAAACATATTGCTGAAAGAAAAACAAATCGTAGAAAATTATATTAAAAACACCTAGCAGCTAAAAGATGGAAATTTATGGTAACATTTGATGAGTATATTTAAGTGACTGTCATAAAAGAAAATCAATTTTATATTATCAGCTGATGGGAATGATCATACAAAATGGATTTGTCAGTGTACAGAAAAGTTCCCAAAGGGATTCATGATAGTAGCAGGATTTTGTTACAAAGGCACTACCCCAAGATAATTTTAGAGCCAATTTTTGATAAAGAAATTCCAGTCTTATTTAGAAAATGCATTGATAAAGTTGACCTTCATATAGACAAAGCCTCTAAACACATGTCTAAATCAACTGCTGCTTATTTAGCAAAGAAAGAATCAAAAATAGGAATAAAGTGTATTCCATTTGATGAAATACCTGTAAAATCACCTGAAGCTTCTCAAATGAACTTTTGTGCTCTTTCAAGTTTATTAAAACGAACCTTAGGGAAACAGCCCCCAAGAACACTGAATGGACTTTGGAAAACCTTTTAAAGAGGAATGGAGTAAAATTGACATGGCAATACTAAGAAAAAGTTTACTTTCACAGAAAATTTGAGCCAGAGCTATTGTCAGGAATCATGACTATCAGATAGAAGCAAATTGCCTCCCAAAAATATGACATTTATATATAAAAATGAAGTATTAAAATCGTTTCCATAAAGGGCGAAAGACCTTCTGTACATGCTTCAACTAACCAATCATACTAATACATTCCTTTTCAAAAAGCGTTACAAGTGTTTCTATTGAAGTATAGTTTTAGTACACATACACAGAAAAATAACAAACACAATGTTTAGACTTAATTTTCAAACGTAACATCAGTAGTAAAACTATGAACACATTATAAAAAATTTCAAATATTTAATTAAAATATCCTTGACAACTCAATTATACACAGGAATAGTTTACATTAAAAAAGACAATTTATATATCTGAGAAAGAAAGATGGAATTATTTCTAAATCATGTAAAAATTCAGAATACCATCATGAAATTTAAAAAGTATATAATTTGATAAATGATATGCAATTTCAAATTAAAATATCAAATGCAATGGCATACAAAATGTTTACAAGAAATGGATCTTTTTGTAATTTTACATAAATAAACTATTTTTCTTTCACACAAGTGGAGCCTGGTATAAACTTAGAACTATAAAACCAGTCTATCAGGAACACAACCACTCCAGCAGTAGTGAGAGAACCATGGGCCCAAGCCTACTGAGCATTACTATTTTTTAAATATTTTACTGAAAAAGTCTCATTTACAATATCAGCGTTTTTAATAGCATTTGGCAAATGTATTTGACAACAAATTTTTAATTACAGGCAGCTATTGGTATTTGAAAAGATATTTCAATTTACAATAAACAAACCAAATCAATTTAAATAGGGAGACATTTTTAACATAGAATTTTTCCTTTTAAGTAAAAGTTTGAACACTTTGATATATTGCAACATAAGTACTTGATAGTCCTAAGCAACACACTAATATCAAAAATTGACTAAACCTACAAAAAACTAACCTATACAAACCAAAGGAGAGGGAAGATCCCTCAAAAAGTTAAAAAGGAAAAAAAAATAATTATATATGCTAAAAGAAAAGAGATTTAATAAATAAATAAGTAATAATAATAAGTAAAAAACATGTACACAAGAGGATAAAAATCTCCTACAGAGGCCACAGAGAAATTTTTCAACAAAATCTGTATCATATTTGAAGGAGTTTAACAATGAACTAATTTTTTTTATAGAAAGATAAATAATAAAATAAAATATTTTTAAAGAAGGATTGGAATCAACAATCCAGGTAAAATGAGGGAACAAACAACAAAAATAGTTTTGTGGAAAATGTAACAAAAATTATTGATAAATTGTCTGGTGCCCATTAAATAACAAGTTTTGAAAGCTCAAACAGTCATTTTTCTTGCAATGCTTTAATAATGAGCACTTTTAAAGCAATAAACACTGATCATCTGAAAGTTGACATGAAACTCAATCTGCAAAAACAAGCAAATAAAAATTATGGAAAAACTCAAGAAAAGGTAGAACTTTAAGCTCACTAATAAAAAAATAGTTTATTAA
>BMAV01023023.1:1685-20151 GCA_019973955.1 Trichonephila inaurata madagascariensis | reverse complement strand
CCATTCAGATAATCCATTCAAAATGCATTTATATTAACTATATAACTTAACTATATATTAACTTATATTTACTACTTTTCAAATACAACAAATATGTTTGCTTTACAATATTAAAGCTTAATTTAGACCATTTGCTTAGTTGTGGAAAGAAAATATTTTTTGTGCAATAGTTATTCTCTACAATGATTGGACATAGATGCTATTAAACAAGCTTTTAAAAACGAAACTAATGATCTTTATACTTAGAAGTACATGATTTTTTTTTTAAACATAGGGAAAATGTTGAATGTTTTTGGGGGTTCCAGTTTCTTGCAGGGAAACTTAACCTCCAATCACTTGTAATGGTGGATAGCTTGAGTTTGTCTTATTTTTCAAATTTTAGCCCAGTACTGTTTTTAAATAGATTAAAATAAAAGAAATTAAGAGAGGGTTTTATTAAAAAATTACTAGCATTAAAATGGTGAGAAAATACATTGGATGTGAGAAAGAAAAAATCATTGTGAATTTATATTTAAGTTGTGCAGGAGTTTTCTAAAGAATAAAATGGTTGAGTGATTGTAATGAGAGAACTAGAAATAATATGAAAGTTTTATAATATACAAAAGTTAGAACATTTCAAACAAACATGAGGCATATTCAAGTTCAAGAAATTTATAGAGAAAGAGAAACACATATTTAGTTATTCCTTGAAAATTAACCAAGTATAAAATTGCATTCCAGCAGTTCCTTCACCAAATTATCATTAATAATAATTTTTACAAACATCCAAGTAAAAGAATTTTTACTTGGAGATCTCAAAAAACACCATTTATATTTTAGTGGTGTTATTTTGGTTTATGAAGATTATTTTTCTAATACTCAGATATGTTCACTGACTTCAGAACATTCATTCATCAACCTAATATTATCTCAGAAATATTGTTAAATAATAATTAACACAAAAAATGACATTAAAAATGCAACACCATGAACATGTGTGCAGAAATTAACAATCAGCAGAAAAATACAGTATCATATGAGATTATCAATAAGTTGAAGACCCTCTAATTCCATTACATACATAAGACCAGCCTTACATCATTGTAAGCAAAGAATTGATACTTTGGGGTGGGATGTTGGCAATGTTCTTAAAGGCACTATGAGTACAAAGCTGCAAGAATCACCCATTACATAATGGTCCTTATTGATATGGAAGCATACAGAATGTCCTGTACATGCTGATACAGCTCAAAAGAATTGAATTGTAAGGCCTTCATTGCTTTGGGCCATGTGTATTGGTGCATATCTTGTAGCAATCGCACCTTTCATAAAAGAGGCACATAGTCTTCTAATCATCTTCTCCAGGACCAGTATATTGTGGAAGAGGATAAGTAGCTTTGTATTTTGGCATAATGGACATACTGACTTGCTCTTTTGATTACATAAACTCTTGCAAACTTGATCTGTCACAATGTCTCCTCTTATGATAAACAGCTCCCCTAACTAGTTTCTCTTGCCAAAGAGTGGCATAACTATTGGAGAATCTGTCAGTTTCTTCCCTAATGTCTGAAATGTGAGGCTACAATGCATTGCGGATCATTTACCTAACTTGTTAAGCTGTGTTATTCCAGCAATTTAAAGCCGTCTTTTGTCTTTTTTTTTGGTGTTGCATTTTTATTATTACTCAGTATTTTAATAAAATAAGATACAATTGCCATAAAAGTAAAAAATATATCACAATAATGGAAATTTTAAAGAAATTAGATGTTATTTCAGCAAATAATTTTTCTTCTCAAAATGTAAACCTACCATCAAGCTCCACATTTTTTGTTGCTAATGGCAAAGTAAAAACTGCTCCTTCAAGGTTTTTATTTAATATACACTGGCAACCTATATGATAGAAACAAGAATTTTTCAGAAATATTTCAATACAGACTAATTTATTATTGGTGGAGAGGAATTACAATCTACGATATTTAACACATTATAAAATTTTTAATACAATTATCTTTGGCAAATGATGAATGGAAAAGAAAATCTTGCACAATCAACTTTCGATAAAATAAATAAAAATTAATTCAAAAGTTGGATTTCTTTATTTCTTAAAATTATATCTAATGTACAAACTGTACTGACAGACACATGAATAAAAGTATATAAAAATATGAAGTATTTAATTTTCTGTTATTCTGAAAAATAAAGAAACCTTTTCCTATTTAAGAAATTATTACTAGTTCTTTTCTGAGAATTTTCCCTTGATTTATATTTACTGTGTCTTTTGTTCCCTAACTGAAAACAAGAGGCAATATTTCCCACCATTATTTTTAATGTAATTAATTCTGTGACAGAAAACTTCAAGAATCAAATCTTTGTACATCAATACATTCAAAATTTTGTATTGATATGAGAAAATGATTATCAAAAGTTGAGATAACAGTTCAAACAATAACCACAACACTTAATCAACTATGAATTTAAAATATGATTATGTGTGTGAAAAATTTAAACCATTCTCTATTCCTCAAATCCACTCATTCCTAATTCTGACCTTAACTGTTTTTGTACATTAATTTTTCAATCTCTTCATTTTGTGTAAGAAAAAAATCTATTGAATCTCCCAAAATTAATACTCATTTACATAATGCAATTTCCTTTTAAATGTGAAAGAGATTTTCAAAAGTTGAGACATAAATGTCAAAAACAATTTTTATAAACTCTACAAATTTTTTTATTAATTAAAAATATTTTTAGAATAAAATATTTACAAAAAGAAATTAACAAAAAAGAGGGAAAGATTGAATTGTTTGAATTTGAAATCGTTTTAGCTTAAGGAATAACAAACAAAATAATCAAGCATTTTAGGTTTTATATTTCAAGAAATTGTATTTCATATCATGTATCAAAAGCTAAAGGCACAACAAATCACACAATAAAATATTAATGTAATACCTCATTTTTATTACAAAAAATTGTTTTAACTCTTAAATAAGACTTAATAAAATTATACAAATAAAGAAAAATTATAAAAAAAAAAATAATAAAAGCTTTTGATTAAATATATCTATATTACATTTTTAAAGTAATAAATTTAGGTCACTTCAAACCAGTATATCCAAATACAATTCCTGTTTGTACTCATATTAAAGAAATTGTTTTTTCCTACTTTAAAAATAAATATAAATAAATCAAAGTAAAAAGTTCATGTAAAAAAAAAATAATAATTAACTCAGTTGTTGTACCATCAAGAAGTTTTATTCATGTTATATAACACTGTATAAAGTTGTTAATACAGTATTATGCATGCTATTAAAGGGATTATCCTCACATATTTAATAATAAAAAAATGTTTTATTGATATAAAAGCTTTTATAAAAGTATTCGTATCATTCATACTTAGTCTTGAGTTCTCCTGTAGATATAGAGCTCTATCTAAAAGATCATGTTCTCTGTATAAAAGAAAATTAAAGTACATTAAATTAATTTTTTGTGTAAGAAGAAAAAAAAACTAAATGTTATCAAAATAATAATCTTAAAATGAAGAAAAAAATTGAATTAAAATTAAGTTTCCAAATACAGTATTTCTTTTTAAAACAAACATGGTAAACATTTTAATAGAATAAGGTATCATGGGAGAAAAAAATAGTACATTACTATAACACCACAACAATGAAATGTATAGAAATTACTCATGAACTTTACTAATTCACAATTTAAATGAAAGAAAAAATAAGATCAAGAGAAAAGTCAAATATGAGCAATTTCCTTAATGGCCTTGAAATAGAATATAAAAGAGGTTTTCCAATTCTTCAAAACAGTAATACAAAACAATCTGAATATTAAGAAAATTTTACCCCACATAAAAATAAATGAAACTAGGGGAGGGGCAGGGCCGCTTTCTGTTTAGACACATGTCTAGGGCACAAAAAAATGGAGGGAAAAAAGAAAAAAAATCTAAAAATTACAACGAAAGTACCACCAGCTGGCAAGTCATGAGAGAAGCATTTCTGCCATTAGGAGAGTAAAAACTGAAATGAGATCTACCATGGAAAAAGAAAAGCTTAATAGTTTGATGTTGCAATGCACTCAAAATGATATTACATCGGAAATTGATTACAATGATGTCATTAATGATTTTGCAATGATCAAAACTTGAAGACCTTGATAAGCAATGAAAAAAATGATAATTAACAAGTTGAAAACAGTTCATACAACAATGCGTACTCTATACTTCTATACTGCAATTGAAAACAATTTCATTAATTTACTGCTCTAATTTACAAAATGGTGGGTGAGTCATGATGGTGTAAGGTAAGAAATGAAATGGCCAAACCATACCACTATTCTTTCCTAACAGCTGCCAATCTGGGACATGGCGGGTGCATAAGTGGTAGATAATGGAAAAACCCTCAAAACAGCAGAAACAAAGAAACAGAAAAAAGTAAGAGAATTAAGGAAATATCTCTCCCGAACCAAAACTGGCAAGGTAAGAACTGAAGGAGAGGATGCCCTGGAAATAGTGTGGGGGGCATAACAATTTGTTGAAGTGCCTAGGGTGCCGGGGAAGTTAAAAACTGCCCTCGGGAGGGGGCACCCCCTGTACACTTAACAGTAGACCAACCCCCATTGCACAAATTATACCACTGTTCATACTCATTTCTCAAATTGTTAAACTGTAGTTTACATGTATTATGCAGTTCTGTTTTTCTAACTGTTCAAGATTTAAGTTTTCAATTTGCCATCTGGTTTGAAGTTTTTCTAACTGTTCTGGATGTAAATTATAAACTAATTTCCTTAAAAAATTCTGTCTTTAGTACTCTTTCTTCTTTTGTTCCTTTTTTCACAAAATTTGTTCTTTGCACTCCTCTTCAGGTAAATTCAACTTTGTACGACCCCTTTTTACTAAGTATACTGAATGTATAAATAAACTTATTACAGCATCATTAAAAACTTTCTATACACAGAGAGAAATACACTTGATATTTATAATTTGTATAGATTAAATTATTAATGGATTGAATGGTATTTGTGGTAAACCTGACCATGTGTCCCGAATACAATATGGCAACCCCTTAGAATAGTTTTGAGAATCGAGCTTGGCAGACGAACACAAGATGTAAACACACTAAGAAGAAGTGTGAGGAGCACTACAATAAAAGAATATAGAATGAGAAATGCTTTCACCATATAGTTTTATGTTCCTTTTATTAGATATTCATTAGTGTTGAGCATATTTTTAAAAGTATACATATCATTTATGTTTCTATTCATTTGATTATATTTTAAATGCAATTTAATCTAGTTATAATGAAATTTTCATTTATTTTCAAAATAATGTACTACAATATGGCTAGATTCAATTCCAGAATATGTATAAGACAGGGGTGGATAAATAGTAGCATGAGGGCCAATAAGGTACGCTAAAAGTTTTTGTGGTCATCAAAGACAGTTGAAAAAATCTACTTCCCTTCTCGTTTGAGATTTGTATATTTCCCACTAAAATGGCCACATCAATATGCATGCAAAATGCTTTTTGATTGATCTGGTTAATTTCAATTTTGTCTTTGTAATGGAAAATATATAAATATTCAGCTTTAGTGAAATCATGAACCTTCCAAAAACACTAAATCAGTGATGAATGTTATTTGTTTAATGAAGAATGGTCAAACAAATATTACTAGGCAATACAAATAACAAAGCAGAGGAAATGTTTCAGGAAATGATAGCCCTATTTAAGGAATACATTCTGAAACACCATGGAACAAAACATAGCAAATCTGGCTACAAATCTTTCCAAGAAGGAATGCAAAATAAAGATGCAGATAGTGTAAAAAGGCAAAAGAAGCAACAAACCTAATTTGTGAAGCAATCAACATTTCAGAATAGCACACCAAAAGCAAGTTTCATGATACCCTATAACCTTACTAAATGTAACAAGTCTTTTTCAGATGGAGAGTTCATTAAGCAGTGAATGATAGGGTGTCCAAGTACACTGTTTCATGAAGTGAGAACAAAATTTGAAAGCAATTTCTTGTCAAAAAGAATTACAACACACCCCCTAACTAATTCAATTGGTGATAAACTCACAGAATAGCCGAAGACAGTGAGCAAGGATTTTGTTTGGTTTCTTTCTTTCTTTTTGGCACTGGATAAGAGAACAGATAATGAAGACAATACACAATTACTCCTCTTTATCTGTGGAATTTACAGAGGAATCACTTAGGCTAGAATCAGTGAAAGAATAGTTAAGACTTGTCTGAATATGCTGTGAATAATAATCAGGAGAAAATTACCTTGTCCAAGAACCAAATGGACCATAACAACAAAAGGAACTAGAGTTTACAGCAAGAAAAAAAATGGTTCAAAATACAAGGTGCAAGCACACAACACAAAAAGTGTTACCTATTCTTTTCATTGCATTTCTCATTGGGAGAGCCTTTGTAAAATAGCATAGGACTTAAAACATGTGATAGATCCTATTGTTAAAGTGATGAACACAGTCAAAACAAGAGAAATCTACTATTGACAGTTCAAGTTTTTTTTAAAGGATGTGGAGTTTGGGTAAGAAGATATAATTTGCCTCCAAATGACAAAAAAAGAGTCTGGACATTGCAGAACGAAATCATTTTTATTCTAGATATAAAGATATCTAAAGATTTTCTGACAAAAATTATGAGTAGTAGAGATATAAGACGTTTGTAAGCAATGTATTTGAGAAATCAAATGAACTGACATTGCAGAGAAAGGGATTGTTCGTGCATAAATGTGGAAGTACATAAAATTATACAGATCAAAATTATAATCATTTCCAATGCAAGCTGTTTAAAGACAATTTTTGTTATTTCCCTTTATTAAGTAAACAGAAAAAGCCTGAAAAGAGTTTCTGCCAAGATTAGGGTTCATCAGCAGAGTTTGGAGGACAAAATCACAAGATTTTAAGTCTTTTTAAAAAATTTGAATCTAAATTCAATTTGTTCTTTTATCCCATCACTGCTCACATCAACACATCACATTTAGGAGCTGCAGCTTGATTTTACTGGCATACATTCACATCACACTGTGAAATAAATGTTTAATGCTGTAACAATAGTTGACTTTTACAAATTTCTGTCAGTTGAAAAAATTAAATATATGAAGAAATTTGCTGAGAAAAATTTATCTACATTTCAGTTTACATATATGTAGGATATCCCATGGAACTTTCTTTGTAAAAGGTTAGATCATATCCCTTTGCAGAGGACGGCAATTTTAATCAAAACAGCATTCCACATCAACGCCATCTAGCGTGCTTATTAAAACGCTGACATCAACCTTTTTCGGCAGAGGCCCACTAACACTTGAGGCGCCCGTTCGCCAAAACTAGGCGGTAATTTACAATCGCACCGCCTAATGAGTTTTATTTAAATCTTGAACATCCTTCTAGAGGGAATAATCTAACTTTCCTATTTTTTAAAATATGCACGTTCTAATTTCTATTCTGTAAATATTCCCCCTGTAAATACTTACCTAAAACTCATGATAAATTATTTAGCTTGCAACAAGTTTCTTTAAATTATGTTGCCTGTTTTTTCAAAGTTAACCCATACATCGTAAAAACCCCTAGACATCATACCAACAAAACCCCCGCTATCTGAAGAATCTAACTTTTTTGGAAGATTTCGGTTAGATTCCCACATATATTCCTGTAAGCAAAGTTTTCCTTACTTAAAGATCAACAAAAACAAATATACATGCTCTTTGACAGACATAAACTTTCATGTTGTGATAAGAAATCTCAACAAGTAATCCCACTCTTGATTTCAAAAAAATGTATAAAAAGTAATAGGGCAGGTCTCATTAATCTAATTCCAAAATTAAATGTCCTTACAACTATAGATTATATGAAATAAGTACAATAAATAAATTGAATAAAACTGTACATATTTAATTTAATTTATATTTATCAATTTTGTGAAACAATTTATACCATTTCTGAAATGCAACATTAAATAATAAATGCATTTGTTTTAAAAGCTATGATCCACTAATAGTCTCTGCTTCCACAAAAGCTCCCCTGAGCCTAAACAATTGCTCACCCTGGCATTATTTAAAAAGCTTTAAAAATTAATAAGCATTTAAAAATTTATTTCATTAATACCATTTAGATACTAGAGGAGTCAAATAAAAAAAATTAAGTAACTTATTTACTCTGTTGTTGCTTTGGAAAGCATTTCTTTACTTTTATCATCAACATAAACATGGCATACAGTACAACTGACATATCCTCCACATGATCCTAAAAAAATAAATTTGAATTGCACAATTATATTTCCATCAAATAGAATAAAATGTATAGAACACTCCTACTTCTAGTTACCATGTGATGGATGGTCTATTAAGAGCATATATAAATGTTAATTTTATTAGAACTGGAGAGAGCTAATATTAATAGTAAATATATATATATATTTGGTAAAGAAAATAATCAGAAAAAAATTACAATTCCTTTTGTTGAATACATTTAGGAAGGAAGGGAGAAGAGAAGATATCAATAAACATTTTATAAAGTATTAAATTACTTAAAGCAAATAAATATAATGAATGCTATTTTAAGTGATCAAATATAAATTATTCTAATTTAATAACTCAAAACTAAGCAAGTAAATATAATTAACATTTAAACTTTTAAGTATAACCCTAAATCTCAAAAATGCACAATAGTGTATAATTTAAAAATAAAGAGTAACAATTTTTTTTTACAAAAAAAATTAAATTCTCATACTTTATCAGAGACAATTTGCATGTGCTAAAAAAAAATTTACCAATATGTACATAAATAAAAATTTGGAGGCTACCATTAAAAAGTTAAACTTTTATTACAAATTAACCCAAATTTAAGGAATGCTTATTAATTGTCAATGATACAAATTACATGTACCAAAATTTTCTTTGTCAATAGCATTATGAAAGATGCTTCACAATAATGCAAATAGCAAAGCTTAAAAACGATCATATTTTAACTTATAATATTAATAATAACTTATAATATCTTTCTTTTTTATAATGCTTTAATCATAACAAACTTCAGATTAAAAAAAAATTTTTTTTGTTCAATACTGTTTACAAATAATATTCTTTATGCCTAAAGGCCTTCATTTTCAAAACATCACAATAAATACAGAAATAACAGATCATTGACAATAGGATAATAATAGTTGTATCTTTATTTTATGCATTTCTTCACCTCTACAATGGCAAACAATTTAAAAGTTTGAAAATCAAGAGTCAATAAAAATTATTCAAATTAATTTTACTGGTTTTTTTCCTCCGGACAATACATTAAAACTTTCTTTATGAAAAAAAAGCAATTTGATGAAAAAATTTTGAAAAGTTAATTTTATACAAATATAATAACAATAAAAATAATTCAACACTATTCTACAGAAATTTTACTCATTGTAAGAGAATTAAAAAAAGAAATTGTTTTATACTTCACTAGATTCTTACCTAGCATGCCCACATCATTTGCTAAAGCTACTTTATGAACGTTCTGACCAATTTCTCCTTCAACGTTAACTTTTTCACCAGTTTTGGAAACGACAAAGCTAATTTTTACCCTAGAAAAAACAACAGATATATGTATGTTACCGGCAAAGTATGAAATCTGGCATTCTATAGAATGCCTAAAACTAGCCGGCAATGTATGAAAATTCTTATTTCACACATTGCCTAGGCATTCTATAGAATGCCTAATGAGAAACCAGCAAAGTATGAAATACATCTCTGATTCATTTCGAATATTGTGTGGCAAGGCACGAGAATTTTAACACGTGCCCCTCAGGCTCAGAATTTGTCAGTTGCAAATTGTAGTTCGTTAGGGTAAATTTTATTTAAACTTGTTCAACAAAAAATTGTTTTTTTCCTGTGCTGCATGAAAATGAAGAAGCAAGCTGTAGTGTTGGAGAAGGAGTCATGGTCTATAGCAGGGGTAGGCAACAATATCAGCGGTACTCAGCTTACTCAACGAATTTGTCTATTTTTGAATGGATGGAACTTCATAAATTTGTAATCAACCTTATTTGACAATCATCTCCAGAACTATGGACAATTAAGGAATTATGAAAAAATCTGAAATATAACTCGAAAGGTAAGTTTACAGCATTTTTAGAAATTATTGAGTGCCACAGCTGGAGATTTTTAATTTTTTGAAAAGAGAAAATTGCATGTATTCTGCTTTTCCACTTTTATTTCAACATATCTAAGTAAATTATCTTTCCTCGTGGAAAATATTTTGAGTTTAATAATTGAATGCTCAGAATCATGCCAAAGTGAAAGTCAAAAATTACACCACATTTTTTTCGGTATGAAAGTAGAACAAAACAGCACTAGGTTCACATTAAAATTTTTATTTATCTTTTTATTTAACTGTAATGAAGGAAAATACTTATATTTTATGTTGTCTATTTCTCATTTTAATAAATATATTTGAAAACATAATATATGTACAATTTCGAGTTTTAAAAAATTTTTGTTGAAGAAGATTTTGTTTTATTTGTTTTATGCTGTTTATTTTTATGTTAAGAAATATTTTTAATTGATGCAAAATTAATGTGTGATAAAGCTGTAAACCTATAAAATTGAACTCTTTTCTCTAACTCTGCATACATTATTGCGGGAATAGAATGGTTTCAAAAACACCCTAGTGTGTGGCACACTGAATCGTAAATTCGAGATGAAGTTGTAAAAAAAGTATTTTTTTAACTGAAATTACTTACTAGAAGTTAATAACTGATGTATACAAAAAGCCAAAAGAAAAAAAGGAATTCAGGACCTATTGGTTGCTGAATAGCTATGATGTGATATTTGGTGAAAATAAAAATAAACTCATGTAACCTGTTAAAGGCATCATTACTATACAGAATGGTTCCAAACAACTGGTCCTTGGATCAAATAGTATCAGGTCACTCAAGGAGTATTAAATTATTTCCATTTTATTTACTGGGGTGTATTTCTCTAGTGTTTGACTTTCCTACTTAAAATTTCATGTAAAATCACTTAATATTCATTTTTTGGAGTAACAGAATTTTATTCTGAAGGTATGTTTAAATACAATTAAATTATTAAATCAAAGCAATTTAAAATATAAATGACGTCCCATCCTCAGCAGGTCGCGGTAAAATTATCAAACGTTGACTGGTTCAAGGGGATAAAAAGGTTGGCACTTCTATACAGTATTTGTCACAGATTCTGAGTTATTTTACGTACTTTATGAAGCTCATTTGGCTATTAGACACGGAGGATGGGGTAGAATTCTGAAAGAACTATCTCAACCAAATACTAAAACATTACAGATTATAATATTGAACTGTACATCCACCTTTGTGAACCTTGCCAGAAAAAACAGAAAAATTATTTTAAAAAAGGCATTGTTGTAAAATTTATGATTTTTTTTTCTTCCGAATGCCACTATATTGGCGTAACGAGGGGGAAAGGATGGGGTTTCTATCAACTTGAAACTTCTGAAGGAATTTTAAAACAAGCATATGAAAAATCAAAATTTACTTGGTGCCCTAAGAACTTGCTTAGAATTTTAGGTATTTCTGACCATGAAATTCCTCTTCTGTCGGTTGCAATTGCTCATTCCTACGGAAGCGGCAAAAGATTCGTCAAATGTTTGTGTAAAACAAAATAGCAAAATAAGAATGGTTTTTGTGTAAGAAATGTAATGAAATGCCATTCAAGCCTACCATGTTGCAATAAGTAAGATAATTTTAAGTTCTTATTTTTTATTTGAAAATTTTGTTTTCTTTAATAAGGAAGACAAAAATTTTGTTTGGTACAACTTTCTTTTTCCTTTATGTATTTTGATAAAATAATGAGAGTGCAATTACAAAATAATTCCAAATAACATCTGTATTTTTTAGAAATGTACGTCATTGATTATAATAGCCTTATCATGACCTTATTTCATACTTTGCCTAAACAGCTTTGGTCATTTTATACAATGCCTAGGCAAAGTATAAAATAATTCTCATGTTTCATACTTTGCTTAAAAATGTCTGGCATTCTACAGAATGTCGGCATTTCATACTTTGCTGGTAACACACACACACACACATATATATATATATATATATTAATTTTAAAACAAAAATCAAATATCTTTTAATCAGTATTCCAATTTTATTATAAGATGATATTTTGCTAGCAGTAATATTAGTTTTCAAGCAACATTAAATTTCTTCATTTGATCACAATAAATAAAACCAAATTACAATTCTAAAGAGAAACAAGTATTTTAACTTAAAAATGTCAAAACATATTATATTTGCAGGTATTTTCTAATCAGAAGTATTCAAAAAAATATTGCCATTTTTAAAGTAACAGTATATAAATATAATGAAACCAAAAACAATATTCTTTCAGATCATTTTATTGATCTTTAATGTATTCTTATAAATAGCAAGAATATGACATTTATACATGAATTACAAATTACATTTACATATAAATCTTATTTTAGGACTAATAATATACTTGTATTATTAGAATGTATATACATTTTAAATTAACTCACATCAAAGGAGATACTTCTATATAATTTAATACTCTAAAAAAAATTAACCTTCGTTTTTATGAATAAATCTAACTATGCAGTATAACAAAACAAAAAAAAAGATATTTTAATTTTTCCAAACCAAACAAATAAAGAATTCACAACACAAGGAAAATTAAACAAAATTGTTTAGTAGGTTTTATGAAATGTGTACATTCTGAATTATTTTTTAAGAATGACAAATTGCAATTTTAAAACTTAACATTGCAAAATTATTTTTAAAAGAAAACTTAATAATAAAAAAGTTAGTATTTTTCATTTACAAAGAGTAATTAATCTTAAACAAGCCAATAGCTGTTTTAGAAACTTCAGTGCTTAACAAAAGCAACTTTGTAATGGATGTGTATAGCCATTTATGATTTTTTTTTATTTTGAATAACTAATTATATATATTAAATATAATTCAGTATCCACCAATAACAACAACCAAATAATCTACAGGGTCATTTGCAGTTTCAGAATTATTTCATTAGAAAGGTTAAAAAGTTATTAAAAAGTGCTTTAGAAAATAACATTAAAAAATTCATTATTTCTAACTAAATTAATATTCTAAAAAAATGTAGGCTTAATTTTTTAAAAATCACTAAGAGAAAATATTAATTCTAAAGAAAATGGGAAAAATCTAATCAAATAAAAGAAAAATGCATCAAGATATTAAGTTAGAGAAAGACTATAAAGTATATTCAATTATGATAAATGCATCTATATAAATTAGAAGAACTTTTTTTAAATGTTACATGGTTTTTATTCTGTATCAAATATGAAATCTAAATTGCTAGCCCTTTTCAAATTTAGAATATTTATTCAGAAAAACTTTTTTTTTAATAATGACAAGGTTTGACTTCCCTCAATACATTTTAAACATAATTAAAAGAAATTAATAAAAAACTATCATATGATCGAATAATTATACAATTAAAAACTGAGATTTTACAATTTCCAAGCAAATTAAAATTGAATTCTCTATTTTTTTCATAACTGAAATGTGTTTCTTTGTTTCTGTTTTATTACAACTATTGCACTAAGCAAATAAATTTTAAAAAAACATCAAATGCAATTTATGGTGCTATGCAAAACAGATGCTAACAAACCTACTAATGAATTGAAATCTTTTTATTACAGCATTAAAAAACATACTGTTAGATTTTAGTTTTAAAAAATTCAACATATGATTAATAATATAATTAGTATTTGTTAAAATGCATCATCTATTTATTGCAATTTTCATAAAATCCCACAAACCTATTTATAAAAACTCCCTTGTTTATAGTAGTCTTAACAAATCAAAACTATTAAACATATTGACTAAGAAAAAAAATACTGACTAGGACACAACCAAAATGATAAAAAAAAATGTAAGAAAATTGAAACTTTCTAAAAAAATATGAAATGTTACATACTTTTTACTTTTTTCTTCTGCCATTGAAATTCCTGAAATAGGATAAAATTACTTTAATTGCTGAATAAAATTAAATGATATAGTTTTTAAAAAATTAATTTTTGTGATTAAATTAAAATCCAATTAATTAAATGTTTAACTTAAAACAAAAATACTATTTAAAAAATACCTTAATAAGGAAAAAAAGTAGTACTATAATTATATATATATATAAATTTAAAATTTCAATAAAATAAAAGCATTAAATCAATTGAGAGAAATTAAGGTTTCCTACAGAAATACATGTTTTCTAAAATAATACAAGCAAATTGTTTTTTAAGTGTGTGTTTCATGAATGCAACAATGATTAACTTTAAAAAAAAAAAAAATTCAGCTTTTCACGTAACAAAATGATCTTTTCTTTTGTAATATTAATGCTTGGCTCTGGTTCTGAATATGCATAATGTATTGATATAGTTTGAATAAATTTCGGAATTTAAAGAGCTCGGCCAAAAATAAATTTAATTTCAACAATTCAGTTGTTATAAATTATCAGAAATCAACAAGGATTTAAAAATTAAAGACACAAATGCAATGAACAAATGTAAAAAGCTCAAATAAATGGTAAGAAATTGGAAAGTCATATTCAAATGCAATAAGAGTACAGAATTTTTAATAATTGGCAGTTCCCAGTATATTATGAAATTCGAAATTTACATTTTTGCATAGTTATTCAAGACACAAAAATTAATTTCACAATATACCACTCACCTGCAGTAGAAAACCATCTTGCCTTATTATCTAACACCGTATTTGAAACACGAGAATTGATGTTTTGCAAATTGACAGCTGGGTATTGATTTCGCGTAAATAAATTTCGATACTGAAAACAAATGCGAAATAACACTCTTGAAAGAGACATTTTACAAATAAAGCTATCACCGAATTACGAGAACTGAAGAGTTCCAAATAAACGCACAGTACATGAAATATCTCATATTTATCAATTAAAATACGGCATTATAATTTAACACATAATTTTAAAAATTGAAAGCTTTATTGAGTTTCGGTTGTTACCGCATTCGGATTTAAATTATAATAATTAAATGAACATTTAAATTTACTTGATCAATGCGTCTTTTTAAATAAGAATAATCTTTGTTTCTTATTCACGTTTTCAACAGCTGTTTTTTCATCAAACAATGAGCATCTGTGTAACTGCATATCAGAAAACTAGCATGGAAGTCCTATGTTAGGATTCAAACTCCTGAAAATAAAAACAAGTCACATCTAGAATTAACTAATAGAAAGTAGTAACCAAAACTGGATCACAGTTCTGGTGGCGCCCTCTTTTGACAAGATGAATCCGTCATCCGAAAGTTTCGAGTTTTTGAACATGAAAACCATTTCATGTCAAATTAATTAGGTATGAAAATAATAGAAATGTAAAAAAACTAAGACTATTTGTTACTCTGAAAATGATAATTGAATAACAGAAAACAAAATCAAGAAACAAGAATGTTTAGAAATTTCATTCGTCATTATTTAGCATTTCCGAGTTACTGAACACGGAGACGGATTACCTCTCCAGCTACATTCTTCTCTGATGTTAATGAACGGGATATTATTAAAATTCTATCAAGTTTTTCACACTTTTAGTTGAAGTTTTTGAAACAGTATTTTGCATTGTATGGGCAAAAAGTATTTTATATAGATTTGAGTTTCAGGGTTTTTACATTTGTTATTAACGAATTTAATGTTGGAAAGCTTGGAATATTTTCTGGGTGACTTAGCAAAGGGGTGTCACAATTGAATTTGAAGTGATAAATTCTATTGGCATGATTTGCAGGAGAGTGAACTTGAATCAACGTCACACTCGAGAATGTAACACTCATTCGGCTTTTTTCACCTTCATTTGGCCATACACAGCCCTAAAATGGAAAGGATGGACATTTCCTTCCACCATTTTGATACTCTGTCCCCCTCCTCCCACACACACGCACCAATACGCCGCAAAAGTAAAGTTCCTAGCTTCGATCTAAGTGGGGCTCCCTCCCCTTGCCACCTCTTTCTACTGAAATGAATGCGGGATTCTTTTTAATCCTAGTTGAAGCATGAAAATGAAACGTTATATTTTTATACAAGTAACTTTTTATTAAATAGTTACAATTAATATAAATATGTATATACATAGGACAGAATAACAGCATTAAGTGGTAATTAATTTTTATTAATTATCATTCAAGTATCGTATTGTCATCCAAAACAATCGTGTATATAAAATTTCAATTTAACTGAATGCTTTAAAACGTGAGGGAAAAAAATCTTTTAAAGTTTTGACCCAATTCGCTAAAAAAGAAACCGACGTGGCTGTATCTGTAATTCTTTAAATAATTAGTTTCAGTCAATTAATTTTAATTAATTATAATTAAATTATCGTATTTCTACCCAAAACAATAGTGTATAGAAAATTTCAGCTCAAATAAGCGGTTTAAAATGTGAGAAAAAAACCTTTTCAAGTTTTGACACAAGTCGCCAAAAGGGTCTCTAAAAATGATACCAACGTGGCTGTATTTGTAATTCTTTGAATAATTAGTTTTATTCAATTAATTTTTATTAATTATAATTAATTTAATCAATTAATTTTTATTAATTATAATTAAATTAGTGTATTGTCATCCAAAATAATCGTGTATATAAAATTTCAGCTCGATTGAAAATTCCACCAAGATAAATATATAGAGAGAGTTTGAGCTAACAGTAGGAATTGAAAAATTGGCTTAGAGAGAAAGAGAAATCCTAAAGTAAAATTAAACATAAAATGTAGAAAAAGGACAAATTTTTATAGAACTAAGTAAATGGTACAATTTTCATTAGCAATATTGCAGTGATCTTAAGAATAAAAATCTATTTTTGTAAGCGAATCGGAATAGCAATGAACACAAATAGTTCTATTAATCACATTACTTAAATATACTTAGAGTCTAAAAAGAAAACTAAAACAATTAAAAATTTAAAATAACAAAATTAAGTATACAGGTATTAAGAAAAAGTTACATTAAATAATTAAAATACAAGAAAACAAAGTATAATTAAGAAGACTTTCCTTGCAGCAGCACCGGATATATTTGTACAAAACTGCCATACAATGATAAAAGAGCTATTATAAGCCAGAGATTAGGAAATATAAACCTCCTGATTAAATCCCTTTTTAAAGGCTTTTACCTAGACTTCTCTCTTCCCAATCTCAACTACCTGTCTTACTATCCCTTTGCTTAAATTAATTCATGGATAGAATTGAATATTGTTAAATTACAACCAAAATTCACATAGCCGAATCGGGTCTTCTGAACAAATTACCTATGATTTTAAGTGGAAACTTTAAAGTAGATTTTTCAAAAGACAAATCAAAACCTTTAGTTGGTTTTTAAAATAAAAATTCAATTTAATTATGTCAAATGATCCAAATGAAGCACGAGGAAGTATGAAACAACGCTTGAGGGAGTTTTTTTTATAGATATTTAAATAAAATTTGAATCTAAGGATTTATAACCTATTTCAGCTAACATAAACCTATTGTTTCCTTCTTGGAATACAATTAATTCCCAAATATGATTCTATATTTCCCACAAAAATATTACTTTATGAGTACAGACATATGAGTAAATAATTTTATAGGGCAATACTAATATCCCCTTGTTTTTTATTCACCAAACTAATCCCTGAAATAAATTACAAAATTTGAAATTATCACTTCTATCGTGTGGTCATAAGCACACATACTTTTTTTGTTGCAAGTTTGAGTGAGTTTTTAAAGTACTTTTTATTGAAACAAAACACACACACACATGCTCTTTTCTTCAACCTATAATTTTTTTCACATTTATTATAATCATCGCATTAAATTTTAAGTTTCCTTTTCTGTCAGTGAATGTAATGTAGAAGTAATTGGAGATGAGTACACTTTAGTTTCTTTACTTTGTACTGATTTATATGAATACTGAAAACTCGAATTGCATTCTGATAATTCAAATTGCATTTAGATAAAACAAACTATATTGAATTAAACACTGTGCACTTGGATTGCAAGAAAGTTGATTTACATTGTTTTGCCAATTTAAATAGGAAATCAAGTTTTTTTGATATCTATATTTTATAAATTTTCAAATTTCATTTCTTAGATTTTATTGATTTAATTAGCATATTGTATATTGCGTCAATTTTTGTAAACAAGAAATATAAAAAAAAAAATTTTAAGGCAATTCCTACTTAGATCAACAAAGAACAATTTTATTTTAGCTACTTTTTATTAAATAGTTACAATTAATATAAATATGTATATACATAGGACAGAATCACAACATCAAGTGGTAATTAATTTTTATTAAGTATCATTAAAGTATCGTATTGTCATCCAAAACAATCGTGTATATAAAATTTCAGTTCAACTGAATGCTTTAAAACGTGAGAAAAAAAAATCTTTGTCACTTTGACCCAAGTCGCTAAAAATGAAACCA
>BMAV01023022.1:0-17406 GCA_019973955.1 Trichonephila inaurata madagascariensis | reverse complement strand
GATTTTTCAAGCAAGCCCCTTGGCACTGGAGGATTGATATTTATAACCAGAAAATCTGGTTAAGTCCAGCTTATCTGGGTCCCTGTATATATACATATTTATATTAATTGTAACAATTTAATAAAAAAAAGTAACTAAAATAAATTTTTCTTTGTTGACCTAAGTAGGAATTGACTTTAATTTTTTTTTATATTACTTGTTTTTACTGTCATATTCCTACATTAAGAACTATTTTATCATAAAAGTATTAATGATTTAAACATCATTTGTATTGGACAAGTGCTTTCATTCAAATATTTCTGAAAACAGTATAATTTTATGTTTATCAATTAAAACTTCAATGTTTATTAGACTTCTATATAGGTGGGCAATGCACATTAAATTTGTTGAGGCTCAAAGTCTTCATGTTGATGTGGTGAGAAAATTTTGGAGAGCGGATACCAGCTCAGGTGTTATTTATATCACTTGACTGGGGTTCAAAATTGCAAAATCCACAATCAGTGGCCTTCCTATCACTTAGAAGGACATGGTTAAAAAATCAATCCATGTTCATAAAATTCATATACATTTTTAAAATATTCCTAGTTGTGTAGCCCAGTGTTGCACAGGTAATCGAGTAATGCGACATTCCCTGATTGAGAGAAGTGAGGTCATAAAGAAATATAAGGAGCTCTGTAATTTATTTATTTTTTTAGAATTATATATTTTCAATCCAAATGTCAAAAATTATGACATAATTTCACTGTTGAGCAGTGTTGTATTAGGGCTTGCATCATTTCCTGGCAGGAAAGGTCATTTGATAGCCCCTGAACCAAAGTACTTTACAGATGCATGTAGTTTTACATTTTTGAAAGGTGAAATTTTAAAGTAAAAACTTCCAAATTTTGCACACTGATAACAAATTGAAGTCATACAAATAAAGAATAAAAAACACACAAAAAAGTTTACATCCAGATTTTTTTTATTAAGAACCAGTCATGGAAAAAGGGTTTTGCATAATTTTAAAGTTATTAAATGCTTAAATAAAATTTCGAGTTATTTTTAAAGAATAGTAATAAAATAAGCTTTGGTAATGTTTTTAAAGCTACTCGAAGAAAATAAAGTATACACTTTCTTAGGACAAACTCAATTCATCATGATGGCAGTTCAAACATTGACTGCAAAACTTTTTTAAAAAATCATTGTTTTGTAAAAATATTATACCGTATCCTGGCAAAATGAATGGTCTATCTGATTCTGGAATTATTTTTTTGTCTGGTTTTAATACAAAGGGAAGAATGACTGTTTAGGTATTGGGAAAATCTTTCTCCTGCCATCCTTTTGATTCTGCATGATAGATGGTATTACAGGGATGGTACAGTAATTTTTAATTATAGATTTGGAAATTTAAATGGCCAAAATAAGATTCCTTGGATTATTTCCCCACTTCTGGTTCTTTCAGTGTGTTTGTGAGAAGATAACCTCATGCATTTATTTTAAGAGTATTTCTATGAACTGATGTTTGGTATTTGTCTTTTTACAAGTTGACAGTAAGAAAAAGTATTTTTAAAGGTTATTAAGCACTGTATGTGTTGTATAACATTTTGATAAATCATGTTAACTATGGTGGAACCATTGTAAATAAACTTCCACAAGAATGCAGCAACACTTATGCAAGAAGACAATAGTATCAAAACATATGGTCGTTCATAGCCAATATATTGAACATTAAACCATTTGTTTAAAAAGAATTTAGTGGGCGAATAAGCACAATCTGTTTCATTCTTATAAATAAGTAGGGGGAAAACTTGATTTTGACACTACATCATTTAAACATATCAAGACACTTTCTAGTACTGAACGACATTGTCAAGTGCATTATATCTACTAATTGAACTTATATAGATTAATCAAATTATATGGCTTTTTTTAAACCATGCAGTATGTTTACAATTCAAATTAGTGATTAAAATTGGAAAAAATTAAGTCAACAGGTATGTTAATAAACCTAATCTAATACAAGGTAATAGCAAAACATGGGTTGAAAAAATAACAGCCCAATTATACCTTTTTTGTTAGATGCATGCAATTAGTAATTACTTAATAATGGGTCCTAGGCATAAAATCATATCTTAAAAGGTTTCTCAAGGAAGATAATAAAACCAAATTAAATGGTTAAACCTCTCACTGTGTGTGCATAGTGCTACGTGTACTTTGCCTGTGGAAATCGCAGGATGTATGTCTTGAGGAGCTGGATCTAAGTTAAAATCGTCCATGCTCAATATCACTTCAGGCCTTAAAAAAAGCATATTTTGAGCAGTTCTGCAACTATTGGAATTTTTCTCAAATTTTTACGTTACTTTGTCTATTGAAGAAAACATTGCCCCTCGTCATCTTCTACGATAACGGAACATTTTTACTTCCGCCCCAAAATTCAGGCTTCCTCCTGATTAGTTTGGGAGTTCAAAAGAAATTTAAAGCTTTTCAAAACCTTAGTATATATTAAAAGCGTCTTCCAAGAATTCCTCTCGTTTTGCTTCTAATGTCTGTAAAGCATGTATTTTTACACATTCAGGGGATTTTTAGACCCTCTTTTTTGCAAATAATTTTGAGCATCATTGACTTCAAAAGTACGGTTGCCAGAAGCCCAAATAACAAACACGAATGCGATTGCAAGCGACTAAAAATTTCCCTGCATCGTGCGTGTTTTAAACTTTCACTGTTTCCGTCAGTATCGCGAGTGGGCACGATTTGAGTTTGGAATTTTTTTTTGAATTTAAATATCGTGGTTTCTGGCCCCCTTTTCATGGCCCTCTCTACCCTCCGCTACGCCACGGCTCAATGCCGTTGCGATATTTAAATACCTTTTTAATAATTAAAAAACGCCATATATTTGAAATAGGAAACTTATCCCCCGAGGCCATTTACTTTTTTAAAGTTTTCGCCACGAGAGCGTACTTTTCCCAAATTGATTTTAATTTTTTAGTTGTCAAAAAAACCAACTGGGGGTGTACAGATTAAATTTTTTGTATAATTACTGAAGCCAATGGATGGACTGGGGGGGCAAAGCATGTCAGCTAGTAGCATCCCTTAGAGGAGAAGCGCTAAATTTTGCAGACTCTTTGCCGAGCTCTTTTGAACCCCCTTTATAATGCTCGGGATTTCTTTTGGGAGAAATACCCCAAAGACTACCCCCACCTTCAGATGAAAACAAGCCCCAGAAACCCGAAAAAATTTCCCGGGTATCCCTTTTTGAAATACAGAGGCTCACCACCTTATCCTTTTTGATTTCTCAGCAAATGTGCAGTTTGATTTCTCTCGAGTATTTCGTGGATGGATTGGGGATGAAGAAATCAGATGGCTGTAAAAATGGCAAATGTCAAGACCTTTAAAACTGCCCTGTTATATGCCCTGAAATTTGGGGCTGCCTCTCAATAGTTCAAACCGCCATTCCAACGAGGGCTGGGGACTGCAGATGCACCTTTTGTCTCCATGGAGGAAGGAAAAATTAAAGAGGGAAAATTTAAGATTTATAAAACTCAACGCAGGGCCCGGGGGAGAAGTAGCATCCCTGCTGGGGCTGGGTGAACCAAGACCATCAAATAAACCCCCCGGTAAATCAAGAACATCCACCGTGCAAATGTAATCAGTCTAAGGAAGTGTGTGGGCCTAAAAAAGGGTCAGAAAAGGGAAAAATCCCTTCGGGAAAACCTGTCCCCAGAACGAAAATACGCTAAAAACGGGAAAAAAAATCGGGCGTAATAGATCAAATGTCCGTCAAAAAACGACTCCCTCGACATCAGAATTTGGGCCCGTGGGTGATGACGCGTCCCTAAAAATCAACGGGGGGATCCCGAGATAAAAAATTATAAATTCAAAAAGTCGTCTATAAAGCCCGCTGGAAAAGGGCATCGCCCTTTTTCCTCCAAAAAAAGCGTTACTGGCCCCTTTGGGACTCTCCTTTGGAAAATTTTTTATATCAAAATGGGAGTCTGACGACGGAAAAAAATTCAGGGGGCAATTGATACTTCCCAAAACAAAAGAGTTTCAACGGTCCTTAAAAGAACTCCATGGCAGTCCAACTGGAAGTCATTTTTGGTGTTGAAGACGCCCACAAAAGTTCGTGACGCTTTTTTCTGCACAGAACAATGTGCGTAGTGACGTGGAAAAGTGTTGTCGCACATGTGATCCCTGTGCTGCACCGGGATCCCAGAAAACACCCTAGAAGAGAAGACTGCAGCTGTATAATGTGGAAGCCATTCGAAGACGTATAACTTTTGACAATCCTAGGCCCACTTCCAGGTCTGCGTCGAATGCTTAACAACAACATCCTGGTTGTCATGAACCTTCACTAAGTAGCCTGAAGCTATCTATTCCCGACCCGGAGCTGACCCCACAGAGGTTCCCCGAAGGTTCAACCTTTACGGATCTCACATTCAGGTCCCCTCTACCACAGCTTCCGCACCGTCAGGAGAAACTTCGATTCTTGCAGTTTGCAAGGGAAGACTGTGTGAAATACTCATACCATCGACAAAACCGGAACAGCTTTGCATCCTCAGTCTGACGGCATGGTAGAGAGGTTCAGTCGAGGGGACCATCTCGAACAGCCTCTCTCTCACTGTTATCCAGTAATCAACAGGACTGGGACAAGAAATTGCCCACTTTTCCTGCTTGTCTACAGGAGTGCTGTTCACGAGAACCACCGGCTATTCCCCATCCCAGATGCTCTTTGGACGTGATGCCTTCGTCTGCCTGCAGATCTTCTGTTTAGCCGGCCACCAGATGCGCCTTGGTTGCTGAGGGTATATCGAGGCTCAGACGAGAGGATGGAGAAATGCGCATCATCTGGCTGAGGAAGAATCGGCATGGCTTCCGAGAAGATGAAGACCCGATACGGCCGCAAGAGCAACCGGACACGTGACTTCCATGAAGGCAACAAAGTGTGGTTATGGAATCCGAAACGTCGCAAAGGGACTCTCTCCCGAAGCTGCAGATAAACTGGAAAGGTCCTTACACTGTCTAAAGAACTGAACGACACGTTGTGGTGCGGATACAGAAATCACCACACTCAAAACCGAAGGTAATACATTATAATAGGCTAGCCCCATATCTTGGCCAAGATGAATAAGATCATTAAGTTCAGACCATAGTCAATTTTTTATTTTTTTGTAAATAATGTAGTTTTTTAATTCCTTGGTTTATTTTAATATTGGAATTTATATTTGCATCTCTTCATGTGCTTTGAATTATTTGTATAGTATAATACGTGGAATACATTTGTTACTTTATATGTATGATTATTATGTGAAGTGGTTGTGCCTGTAAATAGATGCCTCATACTCAAAAAGGTTGGCTGCCAAGGACGTGCAGTCTTTGAGGGAAGAGGGGGCAGTGTTACGGAAATTTTGTGTAAATAGTGTAAATAATTTGGCAATTTGGGTGTTTTAATGGATTTATATTACTCTATGTTACATTTATTCCCACTAGTTAAATTAGCCCACTATTCGCCAAGAAATACCTCCTACGTTATAATGGCGATTCAATGAGAACGTGGCGAAATCTTGGCGGTAGAGCCAAGTTGGCATCATTTTTGGCGACCAAGTTGGCGGTCCATTTGGCGACCATTTTTTGGCGTCATGTTGGCGAGTTCAGAAACTCTCTGGAATCGTCTAGAAAGTAGTGGATCTCTCCACTAATGTCACGAGCGGCTGTATTTCTGGAAGTTTCGCAATGGAAGTACTATAAATAAGATGCTCGCCGGGACCGTGAGAGTCTGGATTAAACCAGCGAGTAAGTGAGGATTGTTTTTGACCTTTAGCGATTAAGCTCGGCTGTGCTTGTGAATATCTTTACTTACGTGTATTTTTAAACACTGGTTATTGTGTTTGTTGCTGTTGGGTGTAAGACCTTCGGAATTTACTCGTGAATATTGCTGCTGAACCTGGGGTTTTGTTAAAGTCGCGAAGAACATTTTCCTTTTAGGCAAAACCCAACCCTGGACTCGAAAAAAATTTTAAAAAACCAGGTCACGAATTTAAAACCTTTTCAATTGTTTTGAATTTTCAAATCAAAAAACACGGTTAAAACAAGCAAAAAAATTTAGCATGAAATTGCAAAAAAAAGGGGGTTTGAGATCAGTACAGTGAACACGTAAGTCGTAGAAACGTCATGCGTATGCAAATATCAGGATAAAAACGTCAGAAGGATGTGAGCGTACGAAAAACGCGGATGTTGGCAACGCTGCTCAACGTAAAAAAAGTGAAGGACGGAGCCCAAAGCAACTTTTTTTCCGCAAGTGCCAGTGATCAGTTCGTGAAATATGGTAAGAAATCACCTGGACGACTTCAACGTGGAAGGATGATCAAAGCTGGGGGAGGGGCATACTGTCACCAATGGGGCCGAGAGTTCGGAAAAAACAAAGTGTCGTTTCGCGCGCTTGAAAACGTTCCAAACCACGGGGCAGCTGTTAGAAAGGTTGGTGGGGCCGCCGGGACGACAAAAAGCAGGGGGTGACCGATATATCATCCTGCAGGCGAAAAAAGGTCGACAGCAGTCGAAGCGCCATTGTCAAAACCGGTACACCGGGTCGACAAGTGTCGCGGTTTACGGGCCAGACCCCCCAAAGGGGGGGTTTGCCCGGGGTCCGAACGCTGCCCCCCGTTGGAAGTTGGCCACCGAAGCCACCGTTTACAGGGGGCCAGAGAGCACAAAAACGGGACAACTGATCAATGGGAGCGTGTCCTTTTTTTACGGATGGAGTGGGTTCAGTCCCCCAGCACCTAAACGGTTTTTGGGGGGAGGATGGGGACCCGTTTTCCCTCATAAAAAAGGGAAAACCGGGGGTCCGGGAATTCTTTCGGGGGAGGTTTGCGAACGGGAAAGTTTAAATTTTTTCGACAGAGGGTCTGAAACCCGGGGGACCCTATTTGAGGAGGTACTTTTTCCCCCCATGTGGTTTTTTTTCCGAGGTGCCATTGGCCCGACTTCTTTTTTTGGATGACAATGCACGGCCACATCGCACTCTTGCTTTTGGGAGCTGGGGAAAGGGAAGATATCCCCCAAATAGATTCCAGCGTGCTCCCAGATTTAAAACCCATCGAACATGTGGGATGTTTTGGGGGGCTATTACCGCAATCATCCGGGAGAAAAACCCAAACAACTCAAACAGATGTTGTTGAAATGGGCATTTCCCCTCAAGAAATGTTGACCAACGGTTCTGGTATGGGAACGGTGCGAAGCAACCATTGTATAAGGGGGGGCATATACCATAAAAAGAACATCTGCTTGTTGTTCTTCCTTTTGGGATGACAATCAGAGTCACGATACTATGCGTTCAATAAAAACTTGTTTTTTTTGATTTCATACCTTTTCGTTGTATTCCCCTTTTTTAGAGCCGATGCTTTCGTCATCCTTTTCTACATAATGCTCTCCTTCTTTTAAAATTTTAGTCCCTCAGATGATTTTTTGTGAAGTTATGGCAATAAACCCACCTTTTTTAAGTTTTAAACCGTGTATATAAGTAGTTATCTAAAAATTTTTAAAGGTGAAATTTGGGGAAAATCTCTTAAAACGGGGGGCCGGTTTTCCACCGGTCAAATCCTTTTTTTCTAGAAAAGGTAGATCGCCAAGGCGTATCCTTGAGAAACCGGTTTGATTACCCATAGCGATTTGCTTCTTTTCACAGAATTTTACCCCTGATTTCTGCAGTGTATTACTCAATCCCGCAGAATGCAGTGTGAATTTCAAATACGCTTTTGATATTCTTTTTTTTAAAAAAAAAAAAAAAAAGCTCATGTTCTCGGGAAATATTACCGGGGGTAGTTTCAGAGTAATCTTAACGATTTTTTCGAATTACTTTAAAAAATAATTGAATCAAAATCAGATTTAAAATGCGTTATGCATTTTCAATGCTTTCAATTTTTTAAGTTTTTTTTTTCAAAGCAAAAATTATCATATTAAATATGAAGGTAAATTACTTTAAATTTTTACAAATACAAGACATAAATGTTAAATTCCCGTAGTTTTAGTTTTTTGATATACAAGGGAAAAAAGTAATTATTTATCTAATCCGAAATTTCATATTTTTTATTATTCTAAATATATTATTTGTTTTATCTCTATCTCATTATCTTTTTTAAAAAGGAGATAATCACTATGTTTTCAAATATTCAAATATTTTTTACTGAATTTTCCTCCAATATATTTATTCATAGCTGTTTAAATTTTTATACCTAAAAAAATTATTTCATACTGAGTTTTTTTTTCATGTAATATTTAAAAAGATATAATTTGAAGTGAATATATGTTACCCAGTATGGTATTTTATTTCACATTTTCTTTTTTTTTTTTTTTGTTTATGTTTTTTTGAAAAAAAAGCAATTTGAAAAAAAGTTGAAACCAAAAAGTTAGTGAATAGTATAAGAAAACTATTTTTTGCTCCAGATAGAAATGTGATGAAAAATAAACCAGAATTATATTCGTAATTCCAAAAAATTTAAATTTTCCAAAAAATTATGACCTTTGAAGAGCAGATTTATTGAGAAGGGTGACTGAAAAATATCTTTTTGCACTACTTGTCTGAGCAGGAAATCAATTAATTAATACATTGAGGATATAAATATTTTATCTTAAATTAACAAATCAAAATTTTTGCACTTTTATAAAACAAATTTAAAAAAAAATCGAACTAATGTCTTTTGAAATTTTTTATTCCTTTTAATCCACATGATTTATTTTATTATAGCATCAACAAAAAGAAAAACTTTATTAAAGCCTTGAACCTTTTGTAAAAATATTATTAAAATAGGATTTTTCACAAAAAAAGAACATTTTGAAAAAAAAAGGGTTTTTCTAAGTTAAATTTTGTCGAAATATTGTATTTTCATTTATTTATTTATATTTTTTATTTTTGTCAAATGTCCTTAAAACAATTTTATACATTATTCTAATCTAAAAGGACACTTTTCATGGTATCCATTTATTGTTTTTTAAAATCACGGTTCCGAACGTAGTTGGATACCTTAAAGAGGAAAACTATTGGATTGAATTTTATAGAAACTTTTACAGAGTTTAGACGTTGATCCTTGTTACATTTCTTTCTATAAATCGGTTTGTTTTTTCTGAGTTAGCTTTATCGAACAGACAATTTTACTCTTTTTATAAACTTTTATTTTCCTTTCTCAAGCGCTTTATAAAAAAAAAACACTAAGCGATCCAGCTGGAGGAAATTTTAATTTGGCAGGTGTTATTCCACTTATATAATAAAAATTAAAAAATCGAATTGCACTTACTTTATCAAACAGAAGATTTTCTCTACGTAAAAAAAAAAATTTCCCAAACGATATTTTAAGTATCAACTGAATACGAAAAAAAAAAAAAGGAAAAAGCTGTTAAATATATTTTTATTTGATCAATTTATTTAAATGCATTTAAAAATCAAAATGTGAAAATTCTGTATTCGATTACCTTTATGTGACAGTCTTTTCCCTTCTTGTATACGTTTAATGAATTTGAAAAGAAAAATAGATTTTAAAATTTATATTTAAATGTGGTTTATAGGGAAGAATGTGTTGATTTTTTCCCTGTAAGTTGAATTTTGGATATCTAAATACAGAAATTTTGTTACAATTTTTAATCTTCTAAAGTATCCGTTCAATTCTAGGAGCCCCTATATTAAGGTGACCAAACGTCCTCCTTTTATAGGTTCTGTCCTTCCTCGAAAAGTGTCCTCCTTTTCAATATTTTAAAATTGATCTGTATTCGGATTCACAGCCTGAACCATGATTTAAAAGCACATAATTGTGAGTATTTTTTTTTATGATATTTAGTGTCACTTCCTAGATTAGAATAAGCCATGTATACAATTGTTTAAGGATATTTGGACAAAATTGTTTAAATAGCTAGATGCTTGGTTAAAATTAACTTAGAATAACCTTTTTCCAAATGTTCTCCTTTTGTAAAAATGCTTCTATTGTATTAATATATTGCCAGTATGTAGCTCAGACCTCTGTGTACAGAGGCTCAACTACGATTTTTGAAAATTCAAATTACTTCTAGAGTTGCAAACCATTTGAAATAATTATCGGCGTTATTTTCTTAAAATTTCTCCCTTCTCTGTTTTCGTAAAACATGGATAAAAACCGATTTCCGAGTTAAGTGCATTTCAAAATTTAGTTGAGCTCTGTAGAGAGGTCTGAGTTTTCGAATACAGGCAAAATATTAATACAATAGAAGCATTTTTACAAAAGGAGAACATTTGGAAAAAGGTCATTTAAGTTAATTTTTGCCAAAATATTGTATTTAAATAATTTTTTTGTCATAATTAATACACGTATTCTAATCTAGTTAATTAAATATCATAAATATTATCCATTTAAGCTAGCTTTTAAGTAAAATCCTCACGGTTCCGCACTGCCGGATACCTTAATCTTTATTTTCAGAGATGAACCAAACATGCTTCCAGCAAAATGCTCGAAGAATGGTCTGAAATAAATATCACAAGAAATAACAGTTTTCAATGGTGGTTTTTTACTTCATCGCAAATAAATTGGGTAGATATAGAAAACTGTGTTGATTTTTTAATCAAAAAGAAATGCCTGACATTAAAAGCGTTGACACTGGTTTGTTTGATGAAATTGGAAGACTGAATGTATATTTAAATTATGGTAAATTGAAACAATTGGAACACCAACATGCTGAAATTGATAAAAGATGGGTGGAAATACTTAACCATTTCAAAAATGAACACATTCCATATAAAAATTTAGTTATCCTTTTTGAATTTACGTTGTGCTGACCTGGAACTAATGTAGCAGTCGAAAGAGTTTTTTTTCAGTTGGTAATGATTTTTGTGAAGTGACTAGTGAGAAATCAAAATTGAATGTTAATATTTTAGCTACAGTGCTTACCGTACAATTCAGTATGAAGGATATTTTTTGCCCGAACTTTCCGATATTTAAAAAAATGATATGTTGACAAAAAAATCATTGAATGGGAAAAATACTCGTTTAAGATAATAATTAAAAAGAATATAAGCGTAATTAGCGTATTTTTGTTTGAATTAATAAAACGTTTCATATATTTAAGTTGTAATTTTTTCTTAAATTTTTCGTCCTCCTTTTCATTGTAAAAAAAAAATGGTCCCCTTATCTATATGAGTATAATTTAAAGTATTTTGTGTTTAAAAAATTTTTTTTTCCCTTTAGCACGCAGTTTTTAAACTGACTTTCACTCTCGATATTGTTACTAAGCATGAAATGTAATCTTTGATGTATGTGGCTCTGATATTAAATTTATTTGATTAAAATTTCAAATTGATCTCATAGTTTAAAAATTAAACAATAAAGTTATATCTATCACATTGTTTGAAAATTTTAAAAAATAAATTTTTTTGTTGGTATTAATATAAGGTGGCCAATCGTCCTCCTTTAGGGATGACAGTCCTTCTTTTAAAGATTCTGTCCTTCCTCAAGAAAGTGTCCTCGTACTTGTCCTCCTTTTCAATATTTTAAAATTAATCTGTTAGTCTCTATTCGGAGATGCCAGGCCGAACCGTTACGCGTCTGTTTGAAGAAATTGGAACACATAATGAATATTTTAGTTCTGATAAATTAGAACAATGGAAAAATCCACATTTTGAAATTAAAAAAGATGGGTGGAAATATATAACCATTTCAAAAATGAACTCATTCCATACTAAAATTTAGTTATTCTTGAATTTACGTTGTGCTGTCCAGGAACTAATGCGGCAGTTGAAAGAGTTTTTTCAATAGGTAATGATTTTTGGACTGGTAAGAAATCAAAATTGAATGTTGATACTTTAGCTGCAGTACTTATCGTAAAATTCAATATGAAGGATATTTCTTGCTACGAAATTTTCGATGTATTAGAAAATGATATATTGACAACAAAAATTCTTTCAATGGAAAAATACTCGTTTAAGGTTGTCTTCGGCTAATGTTAAAAGAATAGGGACCAAATTTGGACCATTTTTTTCAGATATAAAAGTACTCAAACATTAATATTACATTCTGGCTTCACTATCATGTAGAGAATCACTTTATTATACTACTCATTTTTATTCGAGTTGACACATTTATAAAATGTGTTTCGCATTTTTTTTTCTATACCGTAATGCTAAATGAGCTATCCCTTTACAAGTTAAAAGGAAAAACTAATTGTTTATGAAACATTTTGAAATTTAAAAAATACTATATTATAAACAAATGCATGAGTTACAATGTCACAAATTTTTATAAAAGTTGAAGCACTTTTTTCTGTCCGAAAATGTGCTCCGCGTCAAGTTCACGCTCTTGTACATATGACGAAAACAGCTTTAAATAATTAAAAGGGATCTAAACGTAATTAGTGTATCTTTGTTTGAGTTAATAAAATGATTCACATATTTATGTTGTAATTTCCTCCTACGTGCGGGGGTGTACGTTAGGCTACTGCTTCAATTGTCAGCTCATGATTATGGAAATCCAGCATTTCTTGAACGTTATTGCTATCCACTTCTATATTTACTTACCTAACCAGATCGGCAAATTCTTCAATAGCATTAACAAATTTAAAATTTACCAAAATTGCTGCCCATCCGGTATAGTGGTTAGCGACGCTGACTGTGGTGCCGTAGGGCCTGGGTTCAAATTCCAGAGAAGGCATGGATGTTTGTAAATGTATAGTGCCTTCCACTCCAAGTCATCTCCTGAGGTTGGTGGAAGGGGAAGAGAGGTGGGAGGCCCCTGACCACCTCCAGGGTGTTCTCCCTCAAATTTGGGGTAAAACTTAGCCAAATCTTGCTGTCACCTGCATGGTGCTCAAAGCTAAGGCTGACGACAGGCGTATAAATCTAGCCCTTCGCCGCGATGAATTTCGTGGATCTTGATCTGATGTTACTGTCGATCAGGTGGCATAAGCAAAAACAACAACCAAATTCACCAACTTTTTTTTCTCAAACTAAATACGAATCGATGAGATTTAAAAATCACGTAAGTCGAGATCTTTCTGTATATCTTTCCATCAAATATTCACTGAATTGTGGTCGTTACTTTACTTAAAGTTCACTTAATTCTGTTTCTGTTGTTTTGAGAACAATATTTGCATGTAAGTGTAAATCTGTTGAGAGTGCAGTATCCGTCTAATAACACACATTTAATTTCCATTGAATATCTAGCTTTAATTCGTTGACAAACATTAAATTTCAATTTATTTTCCCTTATTTAATTTAATAACTTACTCTATTTTAAGGCGAATATATTTCTCTTCGCTGTTTCATTATAGAATCTTTGAAGAATAAAATGTAGAGTTTATATAAAAAACTAAAAAACACGCTTTTATAGTTAATCGAACTAAAAATAAAAATAATTCTTAATATAAGAATAAAATGATTAAAACGAGAAAATTAATGTCATTGTGGTAAAAGCGTGGGGCGCTCGATATCAACTGTTACAATTTCTTACTTTCTATTCCGAAATGCAGAGTTAGTGTTAAAATGTAGTACGAAGCACCTTATATATACACTTGCAAGCAAAAATCTGCGTTCCCTCATAAGAAATCATACAGCAAAGATAAAATTTAATAGAAATATAATTTTTTTTCCTAACAAAATTTCATGAATTTGTTAACTATTATTTAAATATTGAGCATGCAAGAATTCGTTAATTTTGAATTAAAACTAGTTAAGGATATATATATATATATATATATATATAATATATGGGAGTTTTGTAGCAAAACACACACAAATAATAGGCAGAAAAAGTCTGCGTTCACTATTTGAATATTCGTGATTCTTGGAATTTGTATGAACAGGCGTTATTGGTTAACAGAGTTTTTGCATTCAGTTATCAAGTAAAATAACTTAAGAAAATTGTGACACAATAATTCTTACGTTTTTGTGCGATACGAAGTAATTTAAGGAGATGAAAAATAAAAGGAAATTAGTATCAGTGAGAGTAAAATCATTGTGAAAGAGTATAAAAAAATGGAAAAAGTCTAGCTAGTGTATACACTAGGTAGAAAAAAAGTCTGCGTTCACACACGTACTATTGCTTACATGAACAATGAAAAAAAAGTTTAAAAACTGGAATTTAAAAAATCAAATTTTAATATTAGATTTTATTTAGTTCATTTTAAGTATTCAGAATAACAAAAGTAGATTTGGTTTGCATTCATAGATTTTAAAATAAAGACAGATTTGTAGTGATACCTACACACACACAAAATCAAGTAGAAAAAGTCTGCGTTCACTGTTTTAGTAGAAGCTATAAAAAATATTTAAAAAGGATAATGAGCTATAATAGCTGGTTGGATAACCCCGGCCCCGGAGAACCTCCTGAAGTCGCTTCGGTATTAAATCACCAACAACTTTAGTTGTTTCTTCAAAGCGCTTATCTTCTCCCATTCGTCCTTAAGAACACTCTTCATCATATCCTTGTTAGATATATTGTGTTGATGAATCTTACCAGCAACGGCAGGTGTTTTTACAGACTCAAATCAGGTGACTGTGGGGGCGTGCGCAGTTGATTTGAGACATTATTACCAAAGCTTCACAATCTCAGAGGTTTGCTTAGGATCGTGTCGGGTTGGAAGCGAAATGACGACCCAAAGACCGAGTTTCAGTACCTTTACTTAAAAATTTGTAATATCAAGGTAATCATATTTGATCATAATGGATTCGATATACCCAACTTGCCAACACCATTGCTCGCCTCGCCAGCGCACCCCCACACCATAACTCCACCGCCGCCGTGTGCTTCACCGTTAAGTACTGCGCTCTTTTTTGAAGAGCTGTACGTTATCTGTATACTAATTTATAACTTTATATGCCAAAGATGTAAAATTTGCTTCATTGGAAAATATCACAGTCCTCCAGAACTCCGAAACCATATGTATATGCTCTTTTGCAAAAGTTATTCGTTGGTGTTTGAAATATAAGGCTTTCTACGAGCTACTCGACTACAGTTACCGGCCTTTTTCAAGATTTTTCTTGCAGTATCCGCACAAAAAAAAATGTTTTTGTTAAACTTCATGAATGTCTGTTGGTATTTGGGGTTCCAGTCAAACGCGGATTTTTTCACCACGCATGCATACTTCGTTTTCTCTGATTGTGAGGTTTAGATGGACGATCGAACGAGGTTTCGATGTGTAAATTCTTGCAGTTTTAAAGTTTTTAATAACACTAGATGAATACTACCATCCAACGGATATGGTTACATCCCGATGACTTTTCCATCTTTCCACTTTCCATAATGATTTAAGCTCACTGATACTAATTTCCTTTTTTTTTATTTTCCATTCATTGATTGCTTCTCCCCACAAAAATATAAAAGTATTGCTAACAACTTTCTTAAGCTATTTAACCCTGAAACTAAGCAAAACTCTGTTAAACCCAAACGCCTGTTGATAAAAATTCCAGGAATCTGAATATTCAAAAAGGTGAACGCAGACTTTTCTGCCTACTATTTGCATGTTTTGCTACAAAAACCCGTTTTCTTCTAGTTTTAATTCAAAAATAATTAATTCTTGCTCTCAACATTTAAATAATAGTAAGCAAATTCATAAAATTTTGTTAGAAAAATTATATTTCTATTAAATTTTGCCTTTGCTCTATGAGTTGTTAAGGGTGAACCCAGACCTTTTCTAGCTAGTGTATGTAAGTTTTTACCACAATGACATTGATTTTTTTGTTTTAATCATTCTATTCTTATATTAAGAATTATTTTTACTTTTTAACTCATCTATAAAAGCGTGTTTTTTATTTTTTTTAAAACTATAATTTATTCCTTTTTCCAGCGTTAATTATTAGACATTGGTCGAATGACAAATGGATCGCAGAATCTCATATTGCGTTTGCGCAAACCATTCGCCTTTTTAACGTAAACAACTACTCGGTAATAGAAATGTCCTTTGAATTAAACTGTTGGAAAATAGAATGTTTTGTAGTGATGATTCGCACTTTGATGGAGGGTTGATTTACAACACGCTTCTGAGTGTAATGTAGAATTATTTCAAAAGCTTGGTCAAATATAACTCGTCGTTTTACAAATTGAACGCGTTTTTAACTGCTCTTAATGCGTGTTTTTTTTTTAAACCTGCATTCTTCCGCGTAAAAGACACATGAAAGTGATCGCGCAGGGTCAGTAGCACACGCAAAAATATTTCAAGGGGGATCAGGGTCGGAAGTCCATCATTATGGTATCATTTTTCAACACGTCGTCCAACATATTGTTTTGATTTTGTCGATTTTCGGGAACAAAAACAGTACAAAATTAATTATTGAATAAATAATTAACATTAATTAATAAAGTTAATTATGAATAACAAATACATAATTAAATTTTAGGTAATATATATGTTACCGGCAAAGTATGAAATCCGGCATTGTATAGCCGGCAGTGTATGAAATGATTCTTATTTCACACATTGCCTAGGCATTCTATAGAATGCCTAATGATAAACCGGCAATCTCCGATTCGTTTCGAATATTGTGTGGCAAGGTGCGAGACTTTTAATGCGTGCCTCAGGCTCAGAAATCAATTGCACATTGTGGTTTGTTCAGGAGTGTAAAAATATTCAATTTTACTTAAAATTGTTCAACAAAAAATTGTTTTTTTCCCTGCCCTGCATGAAAATGGAGAAGCAAGCTGTAGTTTTGGAGAAGGAGTCATGGTCTATATATTGTTATAGTAGGGGTCGGCATACCTATAGCATACGGTACAATTATCAGTGGCACTCAGAGTTTGTGCCCTAAGAACTTGCTTAGAATTAAAGATATTCATGGCCATGAAATTCCTCTTCTATGAGTTGCAATAGCTCATTCCAATGGAAGCGGTGAAGGATTCGTCAAATGTATGTGTAAAACAAAGTACCAAAATAAGAATGGTCTTTGCGTAAAAAATCTAATGAAATGTAATTCAAAATGACATTCAAGCCTACCGTGTTGCAATAAGTAGTTAATTTTTTTTATTTGAAAATTTTGTTTTCCCTAATAAAAAAAGAAAAACACAAATTTTATTTCGTACAATTTTCTTTTTCCTTTACGTATTTTGAACAATTTTTTAATGGCACTCTCAATATTTTGTCAGAATAACATTTGTACTTTTTAGAAATGTACGTCAATGATATAATAACCTTACCATGACCATATTTCATACTTTGCCTAAACAGCTTTGTTCATTCTATACAATGCCTAGGCAAAGTATGAAATAATTCTCATATTTCATACTTTGCCTAAAAACGTCAGGCATTCTATACAATGCCTAGGCATTGTATAGAATGCCGGCATTTCATATTTTGCCGGTAACATATACATAGGATTATAAACAATCGAAAAAAAGTCAAGGGCTATGGGGGTATCCGGACCCCCTTGTGTGCGCCATGCCGGTATCTCATACCCAAAGGTTTTACACTGTTTTACCAAAATTT
>BMAV01023021.1:279580-312612 GCA_019973955.1 Trichonephila inaurata madagascariensis | reverse complement strand
ATTAGTTTAATGTTTGTTTTGAATTCAATGGAAAACGCGTGTTTGTTTTTATCATGTGACTTCATGAATCAAGTCCATTGAACATGCATTGTCGGAAGATTGTTTATAATAAATGAACAAAGTGTGTGCCTTGAATTGTATATATGTGCATTAATAGAAAACATTACACAGAGATGCCAAAGCCGTCAAAATTCCTATACCGCCTAAAAAAGATAGCACAAAATAAATCGCTCATAAATAAAATCACACAAAAAAGGACCGCAAAAAACAAATTTTACTGTAGATATTATAATCGTGTATCACCCAGTTCAGCAAGATAGAATAAACTCAAATAATAGAAAAGAAAAATGACATCTTTAGCCCTCACAACTCCTTCCAGAAACCAAATGATTCTATCAGAAATAACACTATTGTTTCCCATTAAAGAAATAACTCAAACAGAAACATTTCAACCAAGTGAAACCTGATTTTGTCTTGAAGTAATGTCACTTTATTTTTGCTTCTCTGCATTAAGATTGCTATCCTACCTTTTATTTTGATTCGGATGTCTTATTTATCCAGATATAAGAATGCATAAATAAATAAAACTTTTACTTTTTCCCTTTAATTCTTGGATAAATTTGACTGCTCTATTTATAGCGAGTTTTCATGCGTATTTTCTTTAATTAACCACTGGGGTTACTTTGTAAAGTAACGCCGGCGTTTTTTTTCTGTTGACTGTGTGATAAATATTAACCACGTTTGAATGAAATTATACATCGACATTTTAACGTATGCGTTCATTTTTATTTTATTTTCCACGATCTTCTAGATAAAATATACTTATCTAAGGGTTTTGAGTAGTTTCTTTTTAATCTTGTTAAAAAAAAAGTTGAACTCAGAATAAATCTTATTAAAATCATATAAGAAAATGAAACGTTCTTAGTTCATTCTTAATTCGTTCTTAATTTTTTTAGAAAAGACTGTTATACTTGAAATATTGAGACATTAATATTATCTTGATGTCTTTATATATTATGAAGATTAGATATTATTATGAGTATGAAACTTTAAACTCATTCAATATTTTTTTTCTGTACATTCTTTAATTAGGAACTAAAAATTAGGCTTATTTCAATAGATTTTGTTTTGATTATATTTACTCTTCACAATCAAAACACATAATTTTATATTTTTCGAAAATACATGTTTTTTTTTTTCCGAACAAGGTTTTATGAAATTCAAAATATGTGTACGATCGATCTATAATCTTTTTTTCACATATTTACCTTTTAGCTTAAGAACTTATTGTTAGATTCATTTACTTCTTTTATTTTCATGCAATATAAATCAACCACCTGTGTCAGCAAGACTTTGTTTAGCACTTATCTTCAATCAAGAGAAAACTTTTGAGAGTAAGTGGTAATCATGCAGCCTTCATGAATTGTTGCGTCAACTGCACGCTAGGAATTGTTCGGAATTACAGCGGTATGTATGATCACGAGACTTATCATGGATGAAATCTTGCCCATCTTTGAAAGATTGCACTAAATTATGCAATCAATATTTGAGGCATAATTTATCTCACTCATCTGACATATATTGATGCATCTGAATGTCCACAAATTAAAAATTCTTTTCGGGCAAAATTGAATTGCATATCATACACTGCGCGTCATTGAAAGTTAACACCAAGAAATAGGAAAAAAGAGAAGTCGAGAAACAGATGAACAATAAGATGTTTACACTGAAATGGTACTCGAGATACTCGTGACGCAATAGTAAGTTATAGGATCACCACGGATGGTGATACATCTAGCAACATATTTTCGGGTACAGAATCAATGAGAGCATGAATGGCATTCTGAGAGATTGTCCCCAATCCTATTCAACAATTGACTGCAGTTCGATTTCCAGTGAGTAGAGTATGAAAACAACGTTCATGGTTATCAGGAAAATATGGATCATGGAAATATATCTGTACATTTGTAGAGCATGTTATCAGCAAGTTGTGAGCAGTTTGAGACTGGCGCATATATGACACACCCGTCACGAAAAGGTTAAAGACGTGCGACTTTTGACTTTAAATTATGTTGTCTAAAATAAAATGCATGTATATAATTATACTTTTTCAAAAAACATATTTTTATTTGGAACTTGTTGATAATGTAAGATATTCTTTCTTTGTAATGGTAGCAAAACAAAAAACACACACAGTAGAGGAGGTTTCTTTTTTTCTCAAAGAGTTATCTTTTTTTCTTTTTACACGAACATAACCATAACGAGGGGGTTACGTGCAATTGGATAATTTAGCTTTTCAAAGATTCCGAGTAAGTAATATTGTGTGACTATTCGATTATAAATGGAGTCTACTAGACTTCCATCGACTCTTAACTCAGTTTTGTTTGTACTGATAGAAATTCGATAACTATTTGAAAATTTTAAAGAATAATAAACTAATGCATTCAGATAGCTATAACAGAAACTAACGAAAAGTAGTAGAAGGAAGATTATCAGGAGTGAATTATGACTTCGGTAAAATATATGTGGATTGCGTAAGAAATGTCTTTAGCTTAGAAACTGTCTCTATTTTATTTCGAATTAACCATTTACTTTAAAAGAGTTACCTCAAGAAAAATTTATCAAACAAGACTAAAATAAAAACATTGTGCCTCTTTTTCTAATATTTTTTTAAAAATATACATAAACTGTTTTGTGAAATAGATAACACATAAATTGCCTTCTCTTATAGATCTAGTTTTATTATATTTCACACTCTCAGTATTTTGCTTGTCCTCCATCATCGGCTTTAGACTGAATGTATTTGAAATAACAGCAGAAACAGTAAATTGCTTCAAGAATTTTTGCATAAAAAATATTTTCAACCATCTTTTATACGTAGTTTGATCCAAAAATTCGAGAAAGGCGGTCATTGCTGGCGGTCATTACTTAAATTTAAACTACTTGAAATGGATTCTCCCAACCCTCTCCTACCTGGAAAGGTTGGTTTAGTCCATGTCATGTGATCGAACAGCACGCGTAGCTGTAATCTTTCGAAGCTAGTTAGCTTTGATCCACGATGTAAGAAAGATGGCTTTTTTAACAGCATTGAACATTAAATTATGTCAATGTTTATGTAAAACACCAATGCAGACTTTGGAAATGCTAAGTAAGGTGTATGGTAAATCTACCATGCAATATCCTATGTTTATGAATAACATCGATGTTTTAAAGAGTGCAGAGAATCTATCGAAGACAATGAACGTGTTGACGATTGCGTGAGTGAGTGAGTGAATATTAACGTCGTACTGTTCAGCTACACGAGGGCTTTTGGCGACGGACTACGTAATTTTGCACCATTGTCAAGGGACGGGGACGACACCTGAGCTGGCACCTCCTTCTCCTAACTTGCACACTACATCAACGGGAGGACGTTTCAGCTCTCGACAGATTTAACGTGCAACGCTGCCCTACACGGCGGGTTTTTAGTGGTACAGGGCTCGAACTCATGACATACCTGTCGTGATTCGATACCTTAACCACTCGGCTACCGCAGCCCTCGAGAATCCATTGAAGACAATGAACGTGTTGGATGACCTTCGACTTCCCGGGAGGCAGGAAATGTTGTGTTGGTGTCTGATTGTGTTCGAAAAGATCGTCGCCCAAGACTTGTGCAAATCTTTGAAGCTACTCACTTCTCGAAGGCGTCGTTTGAGAAAATCCATCTGTCGTAAATGACCTCAGTTCTGGCAGATTGACGGCTGGTATCGTCTATACATGTCAACTCACCAGCGCATCTCTCCTAATTGGTAAAAGAGTCCCTCACCAAAACTTACTCTAGAATGCTTCCACATCCTCCCAATTCTCCAGACTTAGCCCCGTCAGACTTTTACCTATTCCCATCCGTGAAAAAAACATTTACAGAGACGCCATTGTGTATGATCAGATGAGGTGAAAGCAGCATCGCAAAAGGCGTTACAGGAAGTTGCGAAAAATGGCTTTCAGCTGAGCTTTCAGGAGTTATACGAAAACTGGCAGAATTGTATGGTCGTTCATGGGAAGGGACTTTGAAGGTGGATATTCTTCTGTGCTGTGAATTATTCAGGATCAGGGTTTTTACACATTGTCCCCAAACTTTTGAATCATACTACGTATTACCCATTTATTTCTTTTAAGTATATTTCAGCAAAACTACGTAATTAATAATTTAAGATTGTCATTCTAAGTAGGATTTCCCTTATCTCAAAAAAGTTAATATATGGCTACCTGTATGAAAAGTTTGAAAAAAAAATTGACTGATCTTGGAAAATGTTTAAGTGGTTTATTGCTTCATTAAAATTATTTTAATGAGAGCATTTTTAAAGTTTTTGTGTAGTTTTTCTTAAAAAGAACTCCTGCATAAAGTAACAAGGGGAAAGTTTTCAAAAGATGAGAATTTATGTACCTTTTAACCCGTAAGTTTTTTTGAATAACTTTTTTGACACAAAATCTCTCATAAAAATATTTATTTATATAGTATTAATATGTGGGCAAAAAGTTTCAGAGTTAGTATACTAGTAAAACTTACAAAAGTATTCATTTTATGTTGGAATTTACACTTTAAGAAATTGCTGTTTAAGGTAAATAATTTTTTCTTTAAACTAAAATCGTAGTTTTTTTTTTTGGAATACTTAAATACTTTTAATTTAGAGTATAACATAGAGATTGCCATAGAGCATAGATAACTATGGTTTATTTTCCAACATGCACAAAAATTGTGATCTGGGAAAAGGGGCCTCCTTAAAAGCATTTAATGGAAATATGGTGATATTGCTCAATAATTTAATAAAGAACCCTGCCAAATATTTTAAAAGTCGTTCAACAATGAAATCTCAATTCCTAATATTAATTCACACTCTCCATATATATCTTGTGTGATCAAATTTTTAATAGTTAATAAAATACTTTTATTCATCCATTCAAGTTCAAATACATTTTTTTGAACTTGTAATGGACGACACTCAATGTCAATAAAGTTTAATGACAAAATTTAATTAATGGATAAATAATAACAATCAAAAATAATTGTCCAACATCATACATAAAAAAGAAAATCGCTCGTTGTGTCCCTATAGTATAATGGACAGCGCGTATGACTTCTAAACTAAAAGCCAAGGTTTCGAATCCTACCTGGGATGGCCTTTTTTCGGAGAATGTGATTTATGAACGAATAAATAGTAACAAACAAAAATAATATCCCAACATCATATATATCAATATATATATATATAATATTGTGATTATGTCACATGTATATATAAATTTATATTAATTATAATTATTTAATAAAAAGTAATTATATATAAAATAAAATTTTTCTTTGTTGACTTAAATAGGAATTGATTAATTTTTTTATATTATATTTAAGGTTCTATTTTAGGTTCTAGGACTACGTTCGGAACCGTGATTTTGCAAAAGTGTGTAAATGGATAATATTTAGGGTATTTAGTGTCACTTAGATTAGAAAATGTATATAAAATTGTTTTAAGAATAGTATTACAATAAAATATTATTTAAATACAATATTTTGACAAAAAATGAGCATAGAATGACCCATTTTCGAAATATTCTCCTTTTGTGAAAAAAGTTTCTATTGTAATAATATTTTGCCTGCATATAGCTCAGACCTCCGTACAGAGGGGCTCAACTAGAAATTTTGAAATATATAATTTAGAAGTGGGTTTACCAATGTTTTACGACAACAGAGGGGAGAAATTTTAAGATAAAAACGCCGATAATTATTTCAATAGGTTGTAACTCTGAAAATAATGTGAATTTTTTAAAAATCATAGTTGAGCCTCTGTACAGAGATTTGAGCTATATACAGGCAAAATATTATCATAATAGAAGCATTTTTCACAAAAGGAGAATATTTTGAAAAAAGGTTATTCTAAAATAATTTTTTGCCAAAATATTGTATTTAAATAATTTTTTTGTCATACTGTCCTTAAAGCAATTTTATACATGTATTCTAATCTAAGTGACACTAAATATCATGAAAATTATCCATTTATGCGCTTTTTTAAAATCACGGTTCCGAACGTAATCGGATACCTTAATATTTTTTAGAGTAATATTTATCCTTATAATCACCTCTGCATACAACTTCATTAAGATCTTGTTACTAATATCACACAGAATTAGTTGTATCTATTAACCTTCATAACTATAGTTGAAGTTGTATTTATATATTAGCATTCATTCTAATTTACAGCCTACAATAGAACCTTTCATTAAATTAGGATCAGGCTGTCAAATGTTGACACAAATGTGAAGCCTCAACCTCATTAACAATGATCTCTAATACCACCAGACGAACAGAACAGATCACATGGGCCATACAAATCAAAATTCGCTCAGCTGCACTTTCAAGACATCCGTAAACAGTCCCCTAGTGGCCACTCTCCCTATTTGGAGAAGGGTTGTTGAAGTTACTTTTAGAACGGGGTGCATGGAGATCAGGGCATTAATTCGGAACAGTTTCTATTATCATCTACTCTATGCAAATGTAAAGAGATACTAAAGTTAGGAAATCCTTTTCCGTTACATTGTAGGGACACGTTGAAATTAAATGAAGAATTTGACAAATAGAGCAGGTGTGGTGTTACTGTTACAGCCACAGGGCCCAGGACGAAAATGGCGCTTCCTTTAATCCAATGGACTACTGGAGTAATACAAGATTTGTGTTTGATAATGTGATATATGAAAATATACTTTGAGCCAAGAGTAAAACATTTATGTAACGTAAGAATGAGAATAAATATAGGAAGTTTCAACTAATATATAATTAACAAGTAAAGTAAAAAAAAAAAAAAAAGTTGTTAAGTCAATTCCCTACTTCGGTCAACAATAAAAATTTTATTTTAGTTACTTTTTTTAAATAATTACAATTAATATAAATATACATATGACAGAATCACAATATTAAGTGGCAAAATAGAAAGCGATTTCCCTTTCTATATATATGATATTATTTTTGTTTGTTACTATTTATTCATTCATAAATCACATTGCCAGAAATAAGGCCATCCCAGGTAGGATTCGAAACAACGACCTTTGGATTAGAAGTCCTACGCGCTGTGCAATGCCCTACAGGAATACAACGAGCGATTTTCCTTCTTATATATGGTATTAGACTATTATTTTTGTTTTACAATATACTTATTTTTTAATTTTTTTAATGAATTCATATTTGAAAAAACTCTATTAATAGAAAGTGTTATCCACTACAAGCTTAAAAATTGTATTTGAACTTGAATGGATGAATAGAAAGTATTTTATTAACGATTGAAATATTGTACAAGATATGTATGTATACGCTCATGGACAAAAAAATTAGCGCACCAAGAAATAACTGCGGAATCAACATGAAACTTGACATGATGGTACATGTCAGGGAGATATACAAATAATTAGAAATGCAGCGTGATTGTGCATTACGTACATCCGGTAAAAGGTGTTTAATGTCGTTCTGTGTGGAGTATAAAACAGGTAACGAAAGCTTGTTTGAGAGTGCTGAATCTCTTACAATGGAAGATCTGAGGTAGACATGCCATTACGCCGTTTTCGAAGACAATATGAGCAGCTGTCACAATTTAAGAGGGGGAGAATCATCGGCATGATGGAAGCTGGGTGGTCAGCTAGGCGAGTAGCTCGGCAATTAGGCCGCTTTGATTGTGTTGTGAGGAGGTGTTGAAAACAATGGATCCGAGGGATGTCATTTACACGAAGACCAGGCTCAGACGCCCTCGAGAGACCAGTCATCGAGAAGACCCTCACATCGTAAGAAATGCACGCGCACAGCCCACTGCTTCATAGGTCGCCATCCAGGAACAGGTAGCACCTTCATTAAAGGCCCCTGTGTCTTCTCGAACCATACGAAGGCGTTTGGCTGAAGGACATTTGGGATCGTGGGGCCCATTACGTGTGCTGCCCTTGACGTGCACCCGTCGACGCCTCCGTCTGCAGTGTTGCCACGCACGAGGAAAACTGAACTGCAGCGGAATGTAACCAGGTCGTCTTTAGAGACGAATCCAGATTTAATCTCAGCAGTGACGACAATCGTGTTCGTGTGTGGAGACCCCCTGGTGAAAGCCTCAATCCTGCCTTTGCTTTACAACGACACACCTCTCCCACAGCTGGGGTGTTTGTATGGGGTGCCATTACTTACAATACACGGTCAACCCTAGTATTGATCCGTGGCACCATGACAGCCCAGCGGTATGTCCATGACATCCTCCAACCACATGTTGTCCGCTCTTCCAACGGCTCCCAGGAGCCATTTTTCAACAAGACAATGATCGGCCTTACAAGGGTGCCTCAAGTCTGTCCCCGCACTGTTACTATCCTTCTTTGGCCTTCCCTATCTCCCGATTTGTCTCCAATCAAGCCTATCTGGGATCAATTGGGACGGCGAGTTGGGCTTCCCACAAGTTTGAATGAACTAGAGACGAGGTTACAGCAAATATGGAACGAAATGTCTCAAGGCATCATACAGAACTTGTATGCCTCAATGCCCGATCGTATCGCATCGTACATTTGTGCTAGAGGGGGTTCAAGAGGGTGTTAAATCTCCCGTGCTTTTGCCTTTTTCTCTGAATTAAATTATTTTTTTTCATTGATTTTCTAATCATTTACTTATATCAAAGTAGTCATTACGTATGTAAAATTAAGTTTCATTTTGATGACTCCTTCTTGGTGCGCTATTTTTTTTTTTTGTCCTTGAGTGTATATATAGTATATCTATAGGGAAAGAGGGGACTAATAGTAGGGATAGAAAAAAAAAGCTTAAATAAGCTTTCTGGTTAAAAAAAAAGCTATTTTTAAAAGTGAAATGACTATTAAAAAAAAGGTATTTCAAATAAAACAAGATATATTCTGAAGAATTACATTAATGTATTTTTTTTTTCTTTTGAGATGTGTGGTAGCAAAATCTTTTTATTATAGCATTTTGTATTAATAATTTTATAATTTCAGATCTTATTCACCATATGTGTTTCATAGAAATATAATATTTCAATATTATATATATACACTTGAAGCAAAACTATTTAATATTTCTGTAACGACAAAAATTTTTTTTATCATTTTTCTTGAGTTTTCTTACGCAATTAATGCTATCTAAATGGGGATCATTTATAGATTATATGGTTTGAAACAATATGAAAAGGCTTTTAAGTTTAAGGAATAATATGTAGCGAATATTTTAAAGTGGTATTTTACGTTTATTTCAGATTATAATAGTTACTTTTTTCAAATTATAAACTTTAAAATGATTTTTTTCAGTTTGTGTCTTTTTGCATTCAAAATGCTTCTCTTACCAGAAGTATTTACTAATAATTTCCATTTTTTCCCTGTATGTTATGTATAAGGCGTGTAACAAAATTAGGGATCCATTTTCCTGTAAACTTAAAACTGTTTTTTTTTTTAAGTTAATATGAAGGAAATTTGGGCTTTTTTGTTGAATTTTGGCACTCATATCAATATATTATGTTTTTTCTCCAAAACTAATTAAACTTTTTGTAAAAATGATCCCTAAAGTTTTTTAAAGCATTCTTAGGAATATTAGAAAAAATTCAGGTCTCACAAAATTAATAAATACAAAAAAGTAGTTTTTTAAATTTTTTTTTTTTTGTTTTTTTTTTTAATTTAAATTTTTTTAAAATTGTGTGAATACTATGTTTAAAATTCCCGCCCGTATCATTTTCCTGAAAAGAAACAGTACATGAAATGCTAAAACATAACTTTAAATACATAAATAATAAAAAATTGCTCAAAAAGTGCCAAGTCCCCTCACAAATTATGATAACCACAGTAGTTTATTACAATAAATCAATTAATCGTTCTGTACTCCAAGCCATGACTAGAGCATGTGCTCTGTAACACGCATCGATAGAACAAAAAAGTGAAGTATGTGCACATGGTTGGAGAAGGCAAAGTTAAAGTTACGATATATTGTAATCGTAGTTAAACAAACTAAAATCCTTAAGTTTCTTAACAACGTTTTTCTCACTAACCCTGATGAAATTTTATCTTTTAGTCTCTTCTTTTTCCATTAGAAAATCTGTAAAATGGTGAATGAAACAAAGCGAACTGAATAAGGTCGCACGCTGTAGAATCGTTATATAAAATAATAAAATGTTAGTAAAAATGTTTTGTATAAAACTTCTGTAGTTTACTGAATTGATCATCTTATTCCTTTTTAATCATATGTGTTACCGTTAAAGTGTATAATTCAGTTATTTAATAGAATAACTATAGTTATTTTTCATGAAATACCTAGACAAGTTAGTTAAGGTATTCGACTTTTTTCGGAACAGTGATTTTAAAAAAGCGCATAAATGGATAATTTCCATGATATTTAGTATCTGTTTGATTAGGATACATGTATAAAATTGTTTTAAGGACATTTTGACAAAAAATTATTTAAATACAATATTTCGGCCAAAAATTAACTTAGATTAAACTTTTTTCAAAATCTCCTTTTGTGAAAATTGCTTCTATTTGCCTGTGTATAGCTCAGACCTCTGTACAAAGGCTCAATTATGAGTTTTGAAAAATTCACATTATTTTCAGAGTTGCAACCCATTGAAATAATTATCGGCGTTTTTTTCTTAAAATTTCTCCCCTCTGTTGTCGTAAAACATGGATAAACCCATTTCTAAGTTATATATTTCAAAAATTTTAGTTGAGCCTCTGTACAGAGGTCTGAGCTATATACAGGCAGAATATTATTATAATAGAAGCATTTTTCACAAAAGGAGAACATTTTAAAAATTGGTCAATCTATGCTCATTTTTTGTCAAAATATTGTACCTAAATAGTTTTTTATTGTAATACTATTCTTAAAACAATTTTATATACATTTTCTAATCTAAGTGACACTAAAAATCCTAAATATTATCCATTTACACGCTTTTGCAAAATCACGGTTCCGAACGTAGTCGGATACCTTAAGGTATATAATAGACGAAATATATTACTTTAACAAATGATCGTCCGTTAAAGTGGAAATATAAACAATGCTAAAGTAATTTTAAAAATTAATTGATCATAAAAAGCTCAAGTCTCTCAAAAAATACATTTTATCCCTTTTGCGTTGATTAATTGATAAAAGATAAGGAAAACTAAATGATATAATTTACTATTGCTCATACTGGTAACAATAATTAAAGAGAAAGAAAAGAAAAATAATATGTTCTGCATCTGTTACTGGCACAATTAACTTTTCTACTTCTTGAACTTCAAAGATATCATAATACTGAAGTAACCAATAGTCACATGGTACTTTTTTCTGTGCTGTTTTAGCACTTTTTACTTCAGCTATCAAAGTTAATAATTTTTCACAAGTGCAGCACTGTTTTTATTTGCTCCGCACTAATTAACAAGTAAAATAAAAGAAATTTTTTCAAGTCAATTCCTACTTAGATCAACAAAGAAAAATTTTATGTGTTAGCTACTTTTTATTAAATAGTTACAATTAATATATAAATATGTATATACATAAGACATAATCGCAACATTAAATGGTAATTAATTGTTATTAATTATGTTTAAAGTATCGTATTGTCATTCAAAACAATCGTGTATATACAATTTCAGTTCAACTGAATAATTTAAAACATGAGGGAAAAACCTTTTCAAGTTTTGACACAAGTCGCAAAAAGGGTCGCCAAGTCGCCAAAAATGATGCCAAAGTGGTTGTATTTCTAATTCTTTAAATAATTAGTTTTAATCAATTAATTTTTATTAATTACATTTAAATTATTGTATTGTCATCCAAAATAATCATTCATATAAAATTTCAGCTCAATTGAGCGCTTTAAAATGTATTTTATTAACGATTGAAAATTCCACCAAGATAAATAAAAAAATAAAGAGTGTGAGCTAATAGTAGGAATTTAAAAGATATTCAAATCTCTATTACATTAAATCTTACTTATGTACAGGCTTGTCTCCCAATCCTACAGAAGTCATTGATTGAAAATAGGTTGCAAAATTATTTGTTAATAATCCAAAATGTAAAACGCTAACATAAGTACACACCTAAATTCTACATTTAAACGCAACAGAATGCAGGGTACACACACACACACGTCATTGCAAAGCAGCTGTAAGTGGTTCGAAACTTACTAAAAGTAGCCAAAATCGATTCAAAGAACTTTCATGTGCCTTATTTCATACTTTAACGATCCAGTTATCGTTATTCCATCGAATACCTAGTTAAAGCGTAGAATTCAATAATTTTACATGCTTTAACTGACGCCTAGTTATTTTATGAAATACCTAGTTATTCTATGAAATAACGGATTTCACATTTTATTGGGTAACATATACACTAGATGCAAACACGACTTCGGATAATCGAGATTTATTGGTTAAAGTGAGGGATTGATTGCTTTTCTAAAAACATATCGCCTAGTCGCGTCAGGAGCAGAGGTAGAGACTAGTTTATTGTACTTTAAATTATTTATACTGATATCGTTTCTCCTTGAGGATTTCTTGCTTTTGGAAAAATAAAATTTAAGAAATACGATTATTTCATGGAGAATGAATTTACACAAAAAAAAGTTCTTTACTTGTCAGTTTTGAAAATTCTTTTTGAACATTTTTTTTTTCAAAAAAATTCTGATTGTGCTGGAACATAAAAGGGGTGTGATTTTTCTTCAAACAAGAAGGATGACACCTCTTTTATGTTCCAACAAAGATTTAATCATATTTAAAAATATAATGCTTTTTAAATTTTTGAATACTTATGAAAATAAAAAAAAATGTTCTGAAGAATTATTGGAATTCCATTAGCAGATTTAATGGATATGACAAGATTTTATATGTAAAAAGAGTTAATTCTCTAAAAAGCTCATAAGAGTTAAAGAATTACAAGGCATTCTAATTCTTGTTTATTTCATTTTCGATTAAATTTATACGTATACATAAATAAATTATAAGGGAAAGATTCTGCTTTGTTTCTTTGAATACCTGAACTTTTTACATATATATATATACACAGATATTAAATTTAATTATAAAAAATTGAAATGAAATAACTTGTGGAAGAATACACTTAAAAAAAAATGAAAGAAAACTTTTGAGCAAATTATCTTCAACAAGAAGAATTTTCTAATTGTTCAAACAAACTTGAAATAAAAGGATCTAATATATATATATATTCTTACTACATATTTCAGATGCATATAGCTAAATTAATATGTATTTAATTTTGGAGGAAATCATTTACAAAATAGTTAAAAATAAATGTTTTCAATTATTCTAATTTAAGTAAAAAAGAAAAATCTGAAAAGTACTTATTTCTTTTTACTTTAGTTCAATACCGCCAAATTCATACTTCCAAAAGATATTTTCAAATGCTATGAAATTTTTTTCCTGTTTAATATCCAAAGTGTTTCCCTTATCCAATTTAAAATATTTTTTCTTTCAAGATAAATGTGCTTTGCTTTTTTATAAAAGCTTGTTTTAATTGAATTGTATTGTGTAGAAGTACAAGAGATCTGAGGATTCAAGTGCAATTCAATGTGCAAAAACATTATTTATGGTATGGGATTTGAGTGGGATAATCAGGAATAAATTATGTTTTATAACTGATTCGTTTTAAGCTTTTATACAGTTTTAAGCGTTAATTAGTTAATGTCTTAAAACGTTAGCTGTTTTGATTTGTAAAATATATTAAAAATATCGCTTACAAAATATCGAAGGCTTTGAAATCAGTAAATACGAAATTAAAAGGGATTTTTAAGATCTGAAGATGAAAAATATATAAAACTTACTTAAGGACATATTTTTTAAATAGTTTGTAATATCTACGATCAAAAAGGCAAAAATTATAAAAAATAAATAGTCAATTTAAAGATTTGGTTGTAAGTATTATAAATGGTGTATATTAAATAATAAATAAATCAGTTGCGAACTGCATGGTAGAAAATGCTCTTATTGTGATTTATATACTTCTTTAATTTATATAAGTACACTATTAATAAAATAAGGATGATATAGACAATTTAAATGTCTGATGTAAAATTTTAATCAATAAAATATTGACGTTTAAGTTTTTGAATCATTTAAGGTATCCGACTACGTTTGGAAACGTGATTTTTCAAATGCGCACAAACGAATATTTTCTTTAAGATTTAGGGTCACTTACATTAGAATATACGAATGAAATTGTTTTAAGAATATTCTAACAATTAAAACTGATTTAAGTACAATAATTTGGCAAAAAATGAACATAGAATTTTTTATTTTCCAAATATTCTTCTTTGATGGGAAATGCTTCTGTAATAATGATATTTTGTCTATATATATCTCTATACATAGCCCGGACAAGGATTTTTGAATTGTACAATTTAGAATTAGATTTATCCATATTTTAATATATCAGAGTGCAGAAATTTTTAACAGAAAAACACTGATAATTATTTCTATTGGTAGTAACTCTGAAAATAATGTGAATTTTTCAAAAGTCCTAATTCAGGTTCTCTGGAGAAGTCTTATCTATATATAAGCAAAATAATATTATTATTATAGAAGCAATTTTCAAGAAAAAGGATAGTGTTTTGAAATAAGGTAATTCAAAGTTCATATTTTTGGAAAAATAGTGCATTTAAATAACTTTTTTACTTTAATAATATTCTTAAAATAATTTTATATGTGCATTCTAATATAAGTGACATTAAATATTAAAACAATATTCGTTTGTACGCTCTTGCAAAATCACGGTTCCGAACGTAGTCGGATATCTTAACCCAGCGTTTCTCAAACCATGGGGCGCGACCCCTTAAAGGGGCCGTGATAACCCTACGAGGGGGTGCGAGCATATAGAAAAGTCAAAAACAAAGGATTTAACTAATTACAAATTTATTGAAAGGAAGCAAAACAAAAATATATTTGGGCATAATAAAATATAAAATACATATTTACATTGATATAATATACTTATAAATGTATCAGTACTACACAATGTATTTGATTATTAAACTCACAATACCAAATTAAGTACAAGTTTAAAAATTACTAGTGATTCACATAGGCTTGTTATGTACAAAATTTAATACTTATCCTGATAACTTGTATGGTTTATGGTTAAAATCGTATTGTAGCTTTAACGTCTAAGTGAATTATTATTGCACTAAACACAGTGTCGCACACAAAGGGGAGGGGATCCAAGGTTCCAGACCCCCCAAAGCCCTATATTTGTTTCCCGATTGCTTATAATTTTAAATATGTAGTACGTAAAAATTATTTAAAAATTTATTATAAATGATTAATTTTATTAATTAATGCTAGTATCTTATTCAATAATTAGTGTTCTTACTGTTTTTTGTTCCCGAATATCAACAAAATCAAAAGGAGCTTAATACAAGAATGGTGAACTTTCGACCCTGGATCCCCCCCTCTTGAAAAATTCCTGTGTGCCCTGATGACTCAATACATTGTTATTGTGTGAAGGGGGCACGATGAAAAGTATGTTTGAAAATTGGGTGGCAAACATTGAAAGCTTAAGAAGCATTGCCTTAAAAGGAACTTGGCAGTGTTTCAGAAGTATTTATTCATTTCAGAGGATTTACCTATTTATGTATTCATTTTCTTCCCGCTTCCTTCCCCAATACATCACATACAAGTGTCTGCGTGGAAAACGGTGGCATTGGAGCAAATCGGGTAACTTTTAATCGGCAGGTAAAAGATTAATTATAAACCGTACAAATTATCAAGATAAAAAGTGTTAATTTTTGTATATAATTTTGTATAAGACAAGTTCATGTACCACTGGTAATTACTAAACATGTCCTTATCTTAGTATTGTTAAATTAATTGTAAATACATTGTGCAGTACTGATACATTTATTAGTGTATTATATAAGTGTAAATGTGTATTTTATTTTTTATTCTCTCGAATGTATTCCATTTGTTTACTTTCAGTAAACTAATAATTTTTTAAATAATCTTTTTGTCTTTAACTTTTCAATATGCTCTCGCCTCCTCGTAGAATTATCACGCCTTCTTTGAGGGACGCTCCCCCAGGTTTCAGAAACGCTGTCTTAGTAAATAAGCAAATGAATATAAAATTATTAATATCAATAAATATCTTTTATCGTTTCCTGAAACCAAATAAGCAATATATGTTTCCAGAAATTCAAAAAAAAAATCCTCCGTTACTTATAAGTAAAGATAACATTTCTTATACCATAGCAAAAACCATCTAGACTGAAACAAAGTTTGTTTCACAAATAAGCTTTTTTCCCTTTTTGCAGTAAAATCCCTGGGCACGTACCAGTTACTACATCAAATGGCCAAAGAAATCAGTAGAGACAACAAGACGAAATCGTCGCACTGTCTTAAAGACTCCCCAGAGTTAAATTACGCTGATGTGTGTGTAAATCTGGGCATATAAAAAAAGACCCCTTTGTACGCGAACTCTTTCTTTCAATATCGGGAGAAGACGGTGTCTTTTTATTTAGGATATTATTTCAAAATTTGGATCTATATATTTTCATCTCGTCGCCTGAGAGGAAATACCACAAGAGCCACTTTCGGTATATTGGGCTTACTTAAATTATCAATGGTGTCACTTTGGGAGGATAAAATCAAAAATTCTCAAATTTTAGAAACTGCTTTTCAGAGAACTGAAGCTTGAGTTATTCGTCAGATAATTTTCAGCATACAATGCTATGTATTGTACTTAAATATTTTTGGTACTTGGGAGAGGAAAGATTATCCGACTACTTCGGAACCGTGATTTAAAAGCGCATAAATGGATTTTCATGTAAGTGCCCTAGATAAATACAGGGTGTAAAATTGTTTTAAGGACATTTTGACAAAAGTTATTTAAGTACAATATTTCGGCAAAAAATTTTTCTTAGAATAACCTTTTTCAAAATGTTCTCCTTTTGTGAAAAATGCCTCTATTATATTAATATTTTGCCTGTGTATAACGCAGACCTCTGTACAGAGGCTCAACTATGATTTTTGAAAAATTCACATTATTTTCAGAGTTACAACCCATTAAAATAATTATCGGAGTTTTTTTCTTAAAATGTCTCCCCTCTGTTGTGTCGTAAAACATGGATAAACCCACTTCTAAGCTATATATTTCAAATTCTAGTTGAGCCTCTGTACCGGGTCTGAGTATACACAGGAAAATTTATTATAATAGAAGATTTTACAAAAAAAGGAGAATATTATAAAAAATGTGTCATTCTATGTTCATTTTTGTCAAAATATTGTCTTAAATAATTTTTATTTAATACTTTTTCTTAAAACAATTTTATATACATTTTCTAATCTAAAAAGGCACTAAATATTATAAATATTTTCAATTTATACGCTTTTTTAAAATCACGGCTCCAACGTAGTCGGATACCTTAATGCATTCCCAAAATCTTCAGAAAATTTCCCATGGACAGCAGTGCACAGAGAATATCGTACTTCTGAAAGACGTATATATACGTCCGGGGCAATTAAAGCTTTGGCTGAATGAAACATTTATCTATGCCGGTGGCATTTAAGAGATTAGAGTCGTATTGTAGCTTTAGCCTCAAATCATAGTATTATTGCATTCAATCCATTGTTATTGTTTGGAAAGGGGCCGCGATGAAAATTAAGATTGAAGTTTGAGTTGCAAACATTGAAAGTTTGAGAAGCATTATACTAACGAATATCCTGAATCGTTTTCCGACATCTATAGTTATTTTCAAAATATATCACTCATATCTATTGAAATCTGCTGAAATATTTCACCAAGAATTTGAGGATGAATTAATTTAAATATTAAATCTTCGAAAATATTTCTAGAAATAAAATTAATTATTTTCGTACAGAGCGGAATAAAACGTTTCCAAAAGATTCTTATTATCTTTTCTCTGGTTTCCATTATTTTTAAAGGAATTTTTTAAAATAAAGTTTATGTTTGTTAAGCGTAGATTTTAAGGATATGTCTCCACGAAAAGGAATTATATCCTTGTTTTCTTCTCTAAAGCGATCAACAGTCATTTTTAAATTATTATTCTTTATCCTATTAGGAATAAACTTTCTTTTAAATTTCGATAAACCTTACAAATTTCAGAAATTCATGTTTTTGTTCGGGTGGATATTTCTTTGAATTTGCATTTTAAGCCACATTTATTTTCCTCTATTAATTTATATTTTCTCTCTCTCTCTCTCTCTTTATATATATATATATATATATATATATATATATATATATATATATATATATATAATAATATATATATATATATATATATATATATATATTTCCAACAGATACAGTTTAATGAAATTTTCTAGAAAAATATCATTTCGAATCATTACATGTTTTTTTTTTCAAACGTCAATAAATTTATGAAGAAATTAATTTATCCAGAAATGTTAAAAATGTTCTCATTCTTTTTCCTTGATCAAAAGAACCTAGAATTGTAGGGAAACAAACTCCATAATTTTCCAAAAATATTGAAGTTTGTGAGACAGAAATTATTACTTTATCTTTGTAGTAGATTTTTATGTGAATTTTTATTAACTAAATTTTTGGGCTACTTTATGGCGTTGTTTAATATGAGAACATAGTCTTGGGAAGAAAAAGTGTTGTATGCCAATAACCATTGCTTGAGATGTCTTTCAGAGATGGCCACGAGGCATTAGTAGATATTAGCAAAGTGTTAAAAAACTGTTTAGAAGCCGTTAAAATATGAGTAAGATTGTCTCAGTAGATGTTCTCCTGAGTAAACCCACTTGGAGACATTAATAAAAAATAAGAGGAAACCAATTAATGACAACAAGATAAGTAATATTATCATAATACAACCTCTGATAATAAAGTTCGGTGAATACTCCTGTAACATTAACGTAGATGAAATGTTAACGAAAGTTACCTTATTGTCCTCCGCAATAATCACCTTTTATAACTAGGCAACACTGAGATCTGCTATGCATGTCCTGGAAACTTTGCAAGAAGTCTTCTTTTGGGATGGAGTGCAAAACCCTTGTCACATTTCGTTGGATGTTAGGAATATCGTCAATGTCGATAACACTTTTTCTCATCCCTAAATTCTGGATAACTATTTGTCATAGTTAATCTGCAGTTCATCAGCTATCATGCGTGCAGTTAATTGACAGTTAGTGATTAATTTCCTCGCTTTCTTAATGTTTTCGTCACTGACGGAGGTTGCCAGTCTTCCGCTTGGTGAGTTATCAGAAACACTTTCCCTGCTTTTCAAAAAAGGGCAAACCACTCATACACACACTTAATGGACAGTGCTTGATCTTCATAAACATAAGTTTCATCTGGTGTCTTGCCAAGCTTAAAACAAAATTTTAATTCATCTTTTGTTCGTTCATTTTCTGGTTCTCAGTTAAGAACCATCGTAGTAAACAAGCACCCGTAAAACAATTCTTACACGGAACACAAATGAGTCTAAAATGGACAACAGTGTGAGCAGATAGTCAACTCCTGGCGTTATGCATGTGCAGCGTTTTGTTTCGCCAGTGTTGCCAGATCGGCTGTTCTGACTTCATTCACCAAACTTTACTGTCAGAGGTTATATACATTTTCTTAAGGTTCAGATATGGAAAACGATCCATGAATACAATAATTTTTTGATATTTTACTCAGACAAATAAAGTGCATATTAGATCAAATTCCATATCAGTCTTTTTCCGTCACAATTTTATGGAAAATTATATTGTTATATCGAAAGTGGTTTTGGTAATATTCTTTTGAATTTAATTTGATAATACTTTGTCTATTTTCTTTTATTCATTTTTGTTTTGGGTGGCTAATTATGAAGTTGTGTGATATAAAACTTTCGAACTAAGACATTAAGAAAAAAAAACTCTCCGAAACATAATTTTAATACTGAATTTTATTTATCTTCAAAGCATACTTTATAAGTTAAGAGAATAATTAAAATATGTGTGCATTATACTCAATCATTCTGAGTTCCTTTTAAAACATTTTAACATTTGCTTTAAAGGCCAAGCACCAAGGTCTTTAAAAAAATTTTAAAAATTTTCTTATGGAGCTGCGGATTGGAATTTTATCATTCTAGATCTAATACATTCTCCGGAAGCTGGTATCTCTTTTTAATGCGGCATTATAGGTGGCAAATTAGTTGCTCCAATGTAATTCTGATGCCTAGGTTCCTCCCTAGAGGGAGGAACCTAAGCTCTGACGAAGCGAAACCATTCTTAGAAATTAAAGTTTTCCGATAGCACCCTAGACAAACACTCTAAGGACCTTTAACGTGCCGCATAATCATACGACGTGGAGGCTGTTGATTTTCTGCATTATAAAAATCCATCAACTTGGGCCAGGGTCAAACCCGCAAAGTTAGGAGTACAAGTCCGGAGATGAACCAACAATACCACACTGTTGATTTGGTCTGTAAACTTTAGGGCATAACAAAATTGAATACTGAAAAAGCTCATGTATCATTTTGGTACCATTTACATCTTTTCTAAGTAGCCGAGGTAGCCAAATAGTCTCTATCACGAACTCATGGTCAGCGTTGTTGCAGTACAGTCATGGGATAAATTCCTAGTGCCACGTAAGACTCGTAGTGTATTGGGGATACCGCGTATTAAATATGTTGAGATTCAAAGTTCTCACAATGGTTAAGTGTGGAAATTTGGAGAGTAAAGTATTAGCTCAGGTGTCGTCTTCGTTCCTTAATTGTGATTCAGATTTACGAGGTTTATATTGCCAATAATGTGTTTGTATAGTTTTGAATTGCGATATTACTAAATAATTAACTAATCCACTCAAATCTTCTAATCTAAAACTTCTAAAACAGGAATAGATTTCAGAACCCGAGATAATGTTTGGTTTCGAATATTCAGTAAAAGGTATAAAAATAATTACTGTATCTTTATTATATTGCTTATAGGGCATTAATTGCTAAAAAGCAAAATTGCATGTTTTAGCATTAAGCCGAAGAAGAAACAGAAAAAACAGTTTCAAATCAAAGAAATCGTTAGAACAGTGTTTCTCAAACTTTCAATATTTGCAACCCAATATTCACAATCATGTGTGTGTGATTTTCTTTGCACACCCCTCCCTCCATACAATAACAATGTATTGAATTCAATAATACTATAAATGACGCTAAAGCTACAATACGACTTTTACGTCTTAAGTGCCACCGGCCTATATAAACGTCTTGCTCAGCCAAAGTATTAATTGCTCAGGACGAATACATACGTCTTTCCGAAGTACAATTTTTTCTGTGCACTGCTATTCATACAAATTATTTCGAAGGCTTTGCAATAAAAAAGACTTTGAGAAAATTTGTGAAAGATTTACTTATTTCAGAGGATTTGCTTATTTATTCCTTTTGTCCCCCCCCCCCCCCCCCTCAATACACACACTTACGTGAAAAACGGTGGCATCGGGGAGCAAATTGTGTGACTTTTAATCAGCAGTTAAGGGATCAATAATAAACAGTACAGATTATTAAGATAAGTGTTAATTATTGTGTATAATTGTGCATAATTGTATAATTGTGTAAATTAATAATTATTTAAATAATCTTTTGTTTTCGACTTTTCAATATGCTCGTGCCTCTTCCCGTACAGTTAGAATACACTCCCTAAAGAGGGGGATCCCCACAGTTTGAGAAACGCTACGTTAGAAAACTGTTCTAAAATATTCTATTGTGCAGCATTAGATATTATAAGGCAATTGAACCTGCGTTTAATTCTGTCATATTTGTTGAGAGAACTTCTAGAAAAATAACTGCGAAATAACAATAAGTTCAAATTTTCACTATGTCTAAGAACTGCCTCTCTCTATGTTTTATATACAAAAAACCCATCTTATATCTTTTACTTCTTATTCAAATTCGCGTCTCTATTTCTCATACCTTATGGTAGGTATCGTTCCAGATCCAATATTTTCGTGAATGGAGAAAAAAAAAAATAAAGCCGAAAGAGGATGGAGCTAAAAAGAAAAGTACCCATTTTCTCTGCTATGAAGAATTTCCCTCCTATATATATACAAAAAAAAAAAAAGCGGAGATAGTTGAAAGTCACAAAAGTGCTCTCAAATCGTATATATATTTTTGTATCTGTGAAGGATTCTTCAGCACTATCCTTTCTTTGGGATACATGTCAAAATACTTAAGGTAAGATGCAAGCCCTCTACTTTTGAATGTATTTTAAGAGATAAGGTGACATGTTGGTACTTTTCTCAAGAAAAGGTCGAGGTTTTAGTTTCGACAGGTGAAAGATCAGGATTGAATTTTAGTCTACCAAAAGTAGGAAGGAAGATAGAAAATTCAGTAGACGGAAAATGTATCGAAAATAAATAGAAATGAAAAGCATTCTAACACATAGATACAGGTGAGTTTCTCTTAAATGGAAATTAAAATGATACAAAGTATGAGAAATTCGGGATTATTTGCTGATGTAATAAAAAAAATTTTGCAATGCAATTTCAAAGGTTTTATGCTAAACTAGCTGGAATACCCATTTTTCGCATTGTGAATTAAAAAATTAAATAATACAGATTGAAGGATAAAGAAGTTTCTAATAAGTTAATTTGTACGTGGATTGGAAGTTAAACAAAAAGAAAAAAAAAGCTTTTTTTTCGCATATCTCAGCTGAACCAAAAAAAACCATATCTATAAAATTTTTTGTCTTAAGGTCTAATAGTTGATAAAGTTTTTTTTCAAATATATATTATGCCTCGTAACTCTTTTGTGGGTCGATTTTTGAAAACGTCTTCCTAAGCTGATCTCTGCTCAGCAGAATCAACACATTGCTACAACTTTTGTGTAATGAACGCTTAAAATAGAGTAAATAATTTATATCTTGATGTGTAATACGTTAGTATTACTTTCTGCTATATTTATTTTTTGTTAAAATTGTAATATTCGCAAGCAACGCCGCTCCTTACATTATAATGGCGATTCAATGAAATCATCGCGAAATGTTGGTGATGGAGCCAAGTTGGCATCATTTTTGGTGACCCTGTTGGCAAATTGGCGATTGAATAAAAAGTGAAGAAGTTGAAATGCTGTAGCGTCACCTGGTGGGGAGCTGTAACATAGAGGATACCACAAAAACCTTCTCCATAAAAAAATACATATACATGCCAATTTTCATAGTGATCGGTTGAATGGTGTTGGAGTGAAGGGAGGTCAGACATGCAAACATTTTTTATTTATAAAGATTACATCCGCGTAAGTCATATATATATATGTAAAATTCATTGGATTAAAATCGATTTTTTATAACAAATATTTTCCATTCTAATGTGCAAATGAAGCTCATTTGTCAACAATGTTAGAACAACTGGAGCTCTCCAAAATATTTGTACGATGTTCTAAGTAAACGAAATTGTGGTGCTAGGCCATGATTTCAACAAAAGTATCATTCTTTATACTTTGACAATTTTAATACCTCGAGTGCAGACTTGTGCAAAATATGAACATGCGTCATCGTTTAATATAGACTCACAGTAGAGCTAAAACAGTGAAAAGCTAATTCGAAGATATTTTTATGAGTAATTGTATTGTGACAGAACACGACTTCTAGAAGCTGGTATTCAACTGTTTGACCTAGAAACATAACAAAACGTCAGCACAGAGGGATCATCTCTTAACACAAGTATCGAATGTGTAATAAGGGCAGCAGTAACCGAAATAACCGTGGAAAGATGATTTAGAGAATAATATTTTTTCCGCTAACATTGCACCAATTATCCTTACAATTGCACACCAGAAATAATTTTGTAAACAGGATTGTGTAGTCTGAAATTCGAACGATCATGAAATTCATTGATTACAATACAATTATTTGGAGTAATGAAATCTGCTTCGAAAAGAACCATTGTATACTGAAAGACATTTCTGGGAACGTCCTAAACATTGGTGGGATAGTAATTTGATAATCATCCGTAACAACACCTCGGAAGTTATAGTATTTGGTAACATTTTTTTTTTTTTTTTTTGAGAATTCCAATTATACATAAGACTAAATGTAATTTCGTTTCGCCATCCATGATATTTCAAATGCAAAGAATTGTATCGACGATATTTTAAGCTTTGTTTTGTTTACACATGACTATATATTCTATATTCTACCTATTATCTTCGATTCTATTAAAGTTTACTAGTTCATTTTTGCTAACTAATTCATCAATTTTTTTTTTTTTTTAACCAGGAGTGAGTTTTATATTAAATAATCTCTGAACATTTTGGAAATTTCATGGATTTCAACTTTTGAAATGATTTTGACAACAAATCCTCTACAAATCTCAAATCCAACAACACATTACATAAGGACGAAATTCTAAGCCAATGCTTTATTAATTTTTTTCTGTATGTAGTTTTATCTTTTGAAAGCCAACAACTAATTCCTGCTACTTTAAACCTAAAACATAAACTAAAAAGAATTAATGCAGATAATACATTGTCAAGAATTGACACAAACTCTCTCTTTAAATGTCTTCTTTACTAGTTAGTCCCCATTTTCCGTTTATGTAGATTTGGTTAAAAATATTTCCCAGGAATACTTGAAATGATTTAGTATTCAGTCAAAAGATGTATTGATTTTTTAGTTTCTTTGATTCTGCAAGATTTAACAGAAAATAAGAAAAATTCTTCGAAACTTCTGCCAGAAGGAAAATGATTGAATCAAATACAAGGCTTTGGTTATCTGCTAAGATACAGCTCAAAGGAATGTTTCAACTTAGTAAAAAGCTTTAAGTAAAGCCATTTTATATTATTTCTTACATCCGATACTTCAATGTTTTCGATAATCTCCTCTTTGATTCAAATACAATTTTTATTGGATTTAAATGTATTTTTCGATGCATTTTTTTTAAATTGTCATTTTTTTTTCTTTTCTAAATTTTTTTTTGTGGTATAAGACATAACAAGGAAGAGTAAATAAATCAAATCTGATAATTTAATCAATGAATTCAGCCATTAGGTTTAAAAAACACAATTTAAATATATCATCGAAATACTTTTTGTTAGTTCTAATGGGGCTGTGGATTTTAGTTTCACCATTGCAGATCTAGTACATTCACCGGAAGCTGGTATCACTTTTTCGTGCGGCATCATATAGGTGAACTACCAATTACCACAAGAAATTTTCACACCTAGTCTCCTCGACAGAGGAAAGTACTTGAGATCTGACGATGCGAAACAAACATAGAAATTAAATTTTTCCAAAGCACTTAAGCCAAACAGGCGCTCAAGGAATTTTTACATGCCGTATAATCATAAAACATGGCCACTGTTGATTTTCTGCAGCATTTCATCGAAATATAAATCTCTTAAAACAAATTTTAATTTTCTTAGCTGTTATTTTCTAGGGAATTTTGTGAAAATAGTAAAAGTTTTTACCACCACTATTAACTCCATTTAAAACACCATTTAAAGAAAAGTGACACAACGCGTTTTTAAATAATGAGGTTGGTCTTAGTTCTAAATATAAAGACTTGAAGATTTACTTTGTTCAGTATTAACAAAATTTAGTTAAGAAGAATTGCAGTTGGTATAAGCAATTAAAATTTCCTTAGATTGCCTAATTTATGAAGACAAAATGAAGGCTCTAGTTGAGAATAACGTTTACGTTTATCAAATGTGGATGCCTTATTTTAACCCGGCATTCATCGCGCGAAAAACACGAACGGTATTTCACGCGCAGGGTATCTTATAACCAAGGGTGATTACATTTTTTTACCGTAAAATTTGCATACATAGGTAAAAAAAAAGAAAAAAAGAAAAGTAGGAAATACAGTATATGTATTACACTTTTCACATGTAAATTTAGTTTTTATGTTCTTTGAATTAGGGCAATAAATGCATTGTTTATACACTTCTTTAGTCTTTGTCACGAGTGAGTGCGATGTTTTCACTGGATCTTTCAATTTTTTTTTTTTTTTCAATTTCATAGACGCATTGCTTGCTGGTTTTCTACATTCTTTACATTCTTCTGTAAATTGAAATCCAAGACACTACAGAAATTATCGTCTGGTTTGATGTTTAGTAGGTGGTTTCTGAATACTTAATAAAATAATTTGCGCATTTATTTTTGCAATGTTCAACAACACAAAAAATATTGTCATAGGCTAACCACATTATTTTTTCTAGCTATTGAATATGATGTGGTCATTTTATCAAGAACGAAAATTGCTCCTTCAGGCAAATTATCTGGATAGATTTCAGCAGGGGAATCATATATACGTGCTGATATACTCTTCATCATTCGATTCATCCGCCCCATCCCCGCAAAGAGACTTTCTTCATGCGAAGATAACATTGTACTATATCTATTAAATACTGTAATTAAAGCACTTAAATGCCACATTTTCTCTTCATAACTATAATAATACGCCATTGCATAAAAATATTTCAAAGCGTGCTCCTGCATTTAGAACTGTAACAGCGATTCACGCGAGGGTATGACATACCCGAAGAGGTGGTACCAAAAAATATATATTTAGAATTCGCCTACAAGCTAAGGCCCCTAAAAGTCAACTACACGAGAAACTATTCATTTTCCAAAAAAAGGTTTAGATGGAGTCTTGAAAAAAGTTAGATGACACACTGTGCGTGAAGTGCCGGGTTAAAAAAACTTTTTTTTAATACCGTAAATCGGAGAGACTGTAGTTTGCGTAAGTAACTTTTTAAATAATATAGAAATTAATGACTAGTAAAAATTTAAATGGGACAGTATTTAGTCCTTATACTTAACCTCCTCAGGAAGGGGCGATTTTCTACGAGACGCTCGCTTAGGACGGGGTGAATGCGTAAGGATTTGCACTTCAGGACGTGGCGTTTTCCTCGCTAAGCCTAACTTAAAAAAAAAGCAAAAATAATAAAATTTCAGTCCTAACATCGTAATTTTTGGGGTACCCCTTTAGATTATTACACAAGTTGACAGTTACATTAAAACTAGAATGTAATAATGTTTTTCCTTTAACTTACATGAAATTATATTAAAAAATATCACTTACATTGGGAAATAAATTTTGTAAGCGCTATTAATTTTTTTTCAAAATTTTTATTGACGAAACATATTAATAAAATATCAAATGAATAAAAAAACTATGACAAAGTTTATTTACAAAAAGAAATAACAAAATTAAAATGAAGACAGTGTGGAAAATCTCGAAGCATGGAGAAACGCTAAGTCCTACATTGTATGATTTGCAAGCATAAAATGTTTGTTACGTTTTTTTTTTATTATTATTATTTACACACGGTTTGAGACTATACAATTTGGCAGTTTTCACCCTTTTTGTTCATATTAAGGTTAGGAAAATGCTTTCAAAACAATAAAATAATAATATGAAGTCAAGGTTTTTTGAAATAATAAAAGTACGCGATATATATCCGAAAGCAACAAAAACTGTAACAGAACTGACGCTAAAACTCTAAAACACTCCACACTGTTAAGAAAAAGAAAATAAAAAAGCAATGGGAGAGTTATTACAAACGCGAATGTTTTATATCAAGCGTAAATTTTACGAGCTATTTGTTTACATTTCGATTACCCCCTCCCCCCGACTCAGCTGATGTGCAAAATATCGAATCCAGGCAGAATATAAACTAACTGAAGGTCAGGTTACTCTAGCAACGTTCAATTTCAATATAATCGACATAGGGTACCATCTAGGGGTCATTAAAACGTTCCAGCTGAAAAGTCATATTTGCATCGCCTGGCCTACCACAGCACCTTTGTAAAATGCACATTTGCACCGCCCGGCCATGAGATGCGTCCGGGAAGAATGTATATTCGCACCGTCCGTCACGAAAGGGTTAAACAAAAATAACCACAAAGACAAATATACTTTATGTCCGTAGTCTAATCATCTTAAGATTCATTCCAATTTTTAACTGCTGCTTTACTCTGCTAAAAACATGATGTAAAAAACAATGACTGTCAATATTGTCACAAAATTTAATGCGTAATGCAGTGCCTCACATTTTCAATATTTAAGACCCAATTTTCAATCATAACTTTCATTGCTCCCTTCCCCCCATACGATAACAATCTGTTGTGAATGCAATAATAGTGGACTTTAATTCCAAAACTGCAATATGAATTATAAATCGTTACTTTTAAGTAATGGTTATTTTATGTGAGTTATATATATACTTTTAAATGATAATTTCTTTTAAAATAAGCTATTTATTTTCATATTTTCGACATGTTGACGTCCCCCACGTAGGATTATCACGTCCCTCCCTAGTGGGGGAGTGAGTGAATATTAATGTCGCATTGATCAGCTACACGAGGGCTTTTGGCGACGGACCATGTAATTTTGAACCATGGTCAAGTGACGTGGACGACACCTGAGCTGGCACCCCACTCTCTTAACTACCACACCACACCAACGGGAGGACGTTTCAGCTCTCGACAGACTTAACGTGCATAGCGCCCCTACACGGCGGATCTTTAGTGGTACTCGAACTCGTGACATGGCCAGCCACGATCCGATACCTTGTCCACTCGGCTACCGCGGCCACCTTCCCTAGAGGGGAGCGATCCACAGTTTGAGAATCGCTGGCGTAATAATATTTGGTGCTCTTTTTGCTCTATCTTGGTATAAAAAAATGGTTTCGTTTTTAATTCGAAGGAAATTTATATTTTTCACAATGTTAAAAGATTAACAAACATTGTAAAAAAAATCAGTAAATTCCGACTCAGGTCAACAAAGAAAAATGTTATTTTAGTTAATTAAATTTAATTTATGAATTAATATTTAAAAACACTGTTTTTACATCTAGTATCATCCACTACAAGTTTAAAAAAATTTGTTTGAACTTGAGTGGATGAATAAAAAATAAGCATTTGAAGCCAAGAAAAAGATCGTTGGAAAATCCTACTGGTGCCATCTGTTGCAACTAGTTGCAACTTCATCAGAAATAACGCAGAATAAATTTAAAATTAAAAAATAAAATTTAATTAATGATTTAATATTTGAAAAAAAAACTATTAGCAGCAAGTGCCATCCACAACAAGTTTTAAAAAGTGCATTTGAACTTGAGTGGATGAATAAAAAGTATTTTATTAACGACTGAAAATTTGAACAAGATATACATGTATAAATAAATATATATAGAGAGAGAGAGTGGGAACTAACTGTAGGAATTGAAAAAGAAAGACTAGTACCATTCAAACAAGGGATCAAAAACCTTTCCTTTCTACTGAATGATAAAATAAATGTCTTAGCTTAATTTTGAATAGCACAAAATATTATACTATAGTGTTATTTCAATTTCTAGGATCTAGGTCTTTGTCATTGTTGTTGTTATACGTGTTGTATTCTTAATTTTATATTTAATCTTAAAATAGCCTGATAAAGCCGCATCACTAGCATGATATTAATATCCTAAGAAATGACATAAATGTGTTTAGTAATAAAATTAAAATATTACATGAACTATTAATTTCAAAGTATTCTTAATATTATGATGCAAGTTCTGTATTTGCTTTTAATTATTACCGTAAAATCCGGCGTATAACGCGCACCGGTGTATAACGCGCACCCATACTTTCAAGCTGCATTTTTTTAATTTTTAGGTATATTCGCCGTATAACGCGCACCCCCTTTTTTACGAAGAAATCTGACATATTAGTATACATTGCTCTTATGCTTTGAAGTAATTTATTCGAGGTATTATTCCAAATTTGTGAAAAAAAATAGTATACTTCTAGAACTACATCTCTTTTAATTCATAAAGCAAGTCTCATTTCTTTTTAATAAACAGTCTTTCGATACAAATAGAAGAAAAAAATTTTTATGTTCATCTCTTTTGTTATTTTTAAAGCTATCGTTTTTATACCCGGCGTATAACGCGCACCCTTAAACTTCCATCTTATTTTTTGTGTTAAAAGTGCGCGTTATACGCCGGATTTTACGGTAATTACTTCTATTATTTACAAAAATTTAATTACACGTTAACTGCACTACTAGTCAAAACACTCAGAATATTTCCAAATTAAAGGAAACGATTTTTCTAATGCAATAATAATTCCAGTTGACTAAAAAATGAAATTATAATAACAATTAATAAAATTAGTATTATTTTTTTAAGTATTTAATGAAATTAAAAATGCATTCAAACAGATTTCTTATTGATTTTTCATTTTTAAATTCATAGTTAAATAATTATACTATGAATAGATTTCAGCAATTTTTAAGTATTATAAAATTGACTATTTCCTAAGTATTTTATTAACCCGGGGTCACACTCGTGCCTGTTTTTGCTACCGTCGTTGCTCGCGGGGTGTAAAGAACACCCCAAACTTTTAACACGTGTATTTAATTATGAAAAAAAATCAGTCAATAATGATACATATTTATAAAGTGTAATATGATTCTTGTATTATACAAATAAAATTATTTAATTTATTACATACAAAGAAGACTAACATTAATTTAAACTAAACCTAAAAAATTTTCTCTTTAAAATACATTATTATATATTTTTTTCATAAACCACATGTAAAATGTATATACCAGTAATGAACTTACTTTGTAACTAATGTTAAGGATAATAGAAAGTAGAAAACGAATATTTTAATCATTTTCCAAACATTCAGAGCAGACTAGCTCTGTATCCCGACATACAGTTCTTTTTTAGAGTGTAAAACGTTTTTGAGAGTCACACAAAGCAAATAGTTTTAAACCATATTTTCCAGGAATTTTTGGCATGTATTGTAGGAAAAAACAACGACCTTTAAGTTTTAACAAATAAATTAATCGATAGTGACGTATTCACATACAGAATAATACTTCGAGCTATTTTCATTAAATTTTGAAAAATACTTCGAATATGAATAAGTTTGAACTGAAAGTGGAAAACTATTTGAGATATTCCAAAAAGTTATCAAATATTCAAGGAATAATCGATATTGCCATTACATGACATATATATATATAGCTATACCACAATTTGGTAAAGGATTATTTAAAATACTTATCAATGCATAATGTATAGTGAAGTGAAAGTGATTGCAATAAAACAGTAAAGAAAATAAATTGTAATAAATAAACGTTTAGAACTATATAACTGATAATATTGAATATAATAACTAAATAACACTTAGATAACATATTTATTTATATTACAAAACCTCAGTCCCTTTAGTGGTGTGTTATAAGGAATAATCTTATTGCATATCTTGCAATAACGCTGGAAAATAAATTGTGGTTTTTTTCTGCTGTTAATGTTTATATGGCTTAAAAGGAAAACCTCGTACTGTAATACTCGATATAAATGAGCCCCGATCTTACGGGCTGAAGATATTTAGGAAATAGGCATAAAATGGGAATAAAATAAAATTAAATGTAAAGATATTTGGCGTAAAAGGATAAATTATAGTTAAAGGTTAGAATAAACATATAAAGGTGTTTTGATCTGAAGCAAGATCAGAAATATTTTCGAGATTATTTTTGAGAATTATTGTAAGTGATATTTAAGTAAATACCACACTTTAAGAAGGAAATATAGATATATGAGTAAACTTTTGTGCATTATCTTATTCAATTCCTTTCTTAAAATATCATAAATTCCTCGTATCTATTTTTAACGTTATCGTCTAGTAGTTGGAACTTTATATATTCTTACTACTCGTTGATATTGCAATATATTACTGTTTAGTTGAAGCAGCTTCCCTTTATGCACACTAATTTGTACTAAGAAATTACTTTCTTTGGCAAGGTTTGTACTTTTCTGTTGTAAATTTGGTAGCAAAGATTAGAGCAGTACTAGGTAATTTTATGCAACAGTCAAAAGATGAGGACGACACTTGATTATGTACTATATTTAATAATTTGGTAGTTATATAAATGTAATTCGATGATATTTAGAACTCCCAAATCTGAATATGGCGATTTTATTTGTGGTGGTAGCCATGAATAAACTTATTCCTATTCCCATGGAAACTTTTATAAATTTCTTTATTAACTCTTCGAAATTAAGGCTATGAAAGGAAGTTGGGACATTTTATATCTGATTCTCACTGAAGAATCTAAATCAAAAACAAAATGGAGTGTTCTTTATGGTTAAAATTGACGCTAGTGTCACTGTGCTGAGTTTTGTAGCAACTGAAGACTTTTTTCGTATTGCTATGAATGGATCACTTTTCCTTCAATTATATTTTAATAACTGAAGCTTTTTAAATCTTCAATATATGACTACGATGCAGAGAGTCAGGTTCAATTCGCTCAAAAAAGCATGCTGGATACTCCATTACAAAAAATAGAGTACAGCAGACATATCATTCTAAAGTATTTATATAAAGCAGCACTATTCTCTTTTCATTTTTTTTTATCTTTGATAGAATAGTATTACTTCTTTTCATTAATATAATTAGTTAATTTCTGTAAAGCCTTTATACCGATTCTGATAACAAAAATTTCATGCATTTGAATGAAATTTTTATGACTGTTTAAAAAAGATTTTATAATAAAATACATATTGCATATAAAGACTAATAAAAATAACCGTACAATTTTCTCAGTTGTTTAGTTCTTATACATAACAAAACCATAGACAAACAAATTTAGAGATAAAATGACTAACGAATCCTTCGTGAAGTTTAATTAAGAAATATTCTAATAGATTTTAAAAGTATGTTACCTTATATATGAAATTAATATTTTGAAATAAGAATAGAAGTAAAATAAGCTTCAAATAAGTAAAATTTTGTATTTATCAATTCAGTTCTTGTTTACAGGGTTACAATAATTAAAGCTGTAATTGATTTTTATTCAATACTATAATTATTCCTTTAACGTATTACTTTCGACATTTTGATTTGCACATAAATTAAATTATACGCGAAAATACTAGCATATAGTCGATCTCTCTCTATGTATACATTTCTATCTAGAAACGTATACGAATAAAGAATCGAAGTACCGTAAAATCCGGCGTATAACACGGACTTTTAACACACAAAGTAAGATCGAAATTTAAGTGTGTGCGTTATACGCCAAGTATAAAAGTGAGAGCTTTAAAAATAAATTAAAAAAAAAA
>BMAV01023021.1:210344-279570 GCA_019973955.1 Trichonephila inaurata madagascariensis | reverse complement strand
TTAGACTTCTACATATATCGAATAACTGTTTGATTAAAAAAAATGACATTCCTTATAAACTTAAATGGTTGCAGTTCTAGAAATATACTTTTTTTCCTTAAAGCTTGAAATAATACATCGACTTCAAAACAACAGCATTGTGCAAATACATTTCAGGTTTCTTTGTAAAAACAAGTAATATAAAAAAAATTAAGTCTCAATTCCTACTTAGATCAACAAAGAAAAAAATTTTTTAGCTACTTTTTATTAAATAGTTACAATTTATTTATATAAATATGTATATATATATGACAAAATCACAGCATTAAGTGGTAACTAATTTTTATTAATTATCATTAAAGTATCGTATTGTTCCAAAACAATCGTGTATGTAAAATTTCAGTTCAACTGAATGCTTTAAAACGTGAGAAAGAAACCTTTTAAAGTTTTGACACAAGTCGCCAAAAGGGTCGCTAAGTCGCCAACGTCACTGTATTTGTAATTCTTTAAATAATTAGTTTTAATCAATTAATTTTTATTAATTATAATTAAATTATATTGAAATGTCGTCCAAAATAATCATGTTTATTAAATTTCAGCTCAATTGAGCGCTTTAAAATGTATTTTATTAATGATTGAAAATTCCACCAAGATAAATAAATAAATAAACAAATAAATAAATAAATATATAGAGAGTGTGAGTTAATATCAGAAGTTGAAAAAGGGGTGCGAGTGTACCTAAACATTAAAGATTACAGCTGGAAAGTATAGGTGCGCGTTATGCACCGGATTTTTTTACGGTATATTTAAAAATATTCCTAAAGTAAATGTATACATATATCTAAGCCATTCATCTCGAATACAAATATCAACTTATATAAATGGTTTAGTTTTAACGATACAAATGTTTTTGAAACAATCTTGACTCAAGACCCCAGTTTTGGCATAAAAAGGAACATTAACTTTTTTTTCTCTATAAGAAGAAACGTGTGTGCGGTTTTTCCTTTATCTTGTATCGTACAACTATTGAGAGAACCTTGTATGTGATGAGAGTTTTCCGTGCGACTGAGCAATTGAGCTCATCATAGATCTCAGTAAACGATCTTTGTGACATCCCGATTACAAAATGATCTACTAGACTTTCGAGCTCACTGATATGTTTCTTCCATTTATTTCGCCGAAAGGCATTTTTATAATCATTTGACATTATCCGAAACACGATAAATTTGGTGTACTATAATTTTTTTTTTAAGATTGTGCTGATAAAAAGGATTGTATGGTTGGAAAAGTATCAATCGAATGTAGTATGATTAGATTAGATCAATGCTTCTCAAACTTTCACTATTTGCGACTCAATATTCAATCGCAATTTTCATCATGCCCCCTATCCATACAATAACAATGTATTGAATTCAATAACACTATACTTTGACTCTAAAGTTGAAACACGAATTCAACCTCTCAAGTGCCACCGACGTATATAAACGTCTCACTCAACCAAAACGATAATTGCCCCAGACGTATATATACGTCTTTCCGAAGTACGATCTTTTCTGTGCACTGCTATCTATAGAAATATTCTGAAGGCTTTCGAATACAATAAATGGACTTTGACGGTGTTTGCGAAGGATTTGCTTGTTTCATAGGATTTGCTTATTTATTCCTTTTCTTCCCAACCCCCTCCTCAATATATGACATACGCGCACCTACATGGAAAATTGAGGCATTGGGGAAGGAATTACGTAACTTTTAACCGGCAGTTAAGGGATTGAGTATATAAACCGTACAAACTATCGAGATAAATATTAATTTTTGGATATAATTTTTTGTATGACGAGCCCATGGGGGTCACTGGTAATTTTTTAATCTTGTTCTTTGAGTAGTATTGTTAAATTAATTATAAAATACTGGTGCCGTACTGATACATTTATATAAGTGTAAATGTGTGTTTTACTTTTTATTATGTCAGAATGTATTTTGTTTCTTTACTTTATATAAATTACCAATTTTCTTAAATACTCTTTTGTTTCCGACTTTTCAATTTGTTCGCATCCCCCTCGTAGAGTTATTACGCCCCCCAGGGGGGGGCGCTCCCCACAGTTTCAGAAACGCTGGATTAGATGGAAAGTCAATTATTTGAAATAGGTGTGCTCTTTTCTAAAGACGCTTTTGTGGAAAATAGCACTTGAATATAATTTACAAATATAATATCTAAATGGGAAAGAGAAAAGTTCACATTTTTTGTAGTTTTGAATTTTTTCAGTGCAGTATCTTTCTTTTTATGGTTTATGAAATATTATATGTTGAAAATTATGTGCTTAACATTTATCAATTTAAGAAGCTTCACTTTTAAATAAGGCACTTCGCTTTCAAATTCATTCTCACTTTCTCTATCAAATTACGAGGTTCACCACCGATAACACTATCATTGCTTTAAAACAAGTCGTCAAACCTTATAACTGTGGCGGGCGAACCCAATCTACCAATAGGGTAGATTGGTTTCTATCTTCAACAAATTATTTCAACTGTTACTTCAAGTTGAAGTAATAGTTGAAATAATTTGTTGAAGATAGAAACCACTGAACCATCTGTACTTTATGCATATGTCATTTAGAGTAACTTATTTAATTCAACGAAAAATCAAATAAAGTAATGTCTTTCAATATTTTATAAATATTCTGACACTTATCATTACTAAGGGTCTTTAATAAAGTGCATACCCTATACATAAATACAATAATCACCATTAAAAATAATCGCTTTTGTAACGAATTTCTTTTTTTCAAATATGCTATTTTATTTTAACAAAAATAAAATTATTTGTGTTTTTTTTAAAGGTACTGTAAAAATTTGTTACTTCCACTCCCTTTATTCAAGTAAATATTTTTAACTTTCGAAAAAATAATTGCATTTTTTTTAACGTCATTGCTGAATCGAAAAACATTATGCAGTAAATAAATATGAAGAATTTTGAATTCAAATACATTTATTTACTATTAATTAGAATTAGAATTAGTAAATAATTAGAATTAAATTATTTACGAGACCATTTTTGTTAAATTCCTTATGACCATACTGTTATTCTTCGCTTTATAAAAAAATCTTTCAGATCTTTGATATCTCCCTATTCAATACATTTCTCTACTTCTTTAAGCATCGAATTAAATATTTTTCGTTTTCAAGCTATTTTTTTTTTCTCTCTCTCGCAACAGAAAAATAAATGTTTACAAAAACCTTTAAATGATATGGAAAATGACATAAAGAAGAAGCAGCTTGAAGAGATCTTCTTTTTCTAATCCATTCAGATCTCTTTTCTAAGGAAAAAATTACTAAATCGTAGAATATGATAAAAATACTCTTTATAGCGTAGATATTTTTATATATGGAATGTTCCGGGATACTATAGCTACGTTCTTTCACCTATGTAGACGTCAAAATACTTGATGGTAAAGTTACTCCGAGGTTATTGAATCTATCTTAAGGCAGTGTTCCGCAACCCCCGGTCCACGGACCGGTATCGGTCCGTGAATCAAATACTACCGATCCGTATAAGAAACATGAAATTATTTCTCTTTTATTTAATGTGGTATATTTTTCTTAGGTTTGGGCTATTTTTTATGAAAACCACTTAATATTTCTTGTTAAATCCTTTTATATTCATTTTTTGTGGAGTAGCTATATATTATTCAGAATTCACGATTAAATACAATTAAATTAAAATTATTAAATCAAAATAGTCTAAAATATAAACAATCAACATCCTCCCCCTCAGCGAGCCGCAATAAAATTAACAAACGTTGACCGGTCCGCGACGATAAAAAGGTTTCGGAGCGCTTCCTTCAGGTATCCGACTATGTTTGGAACCGTGATTTGGCAAAAGCGTATAAATGGATACTATTTGTGATATTTAGTGTCGCTTGGATTCGAAAACGTATATAAAATTGTTTTAAGAATATTATTACAATAAAAAATTATTTAAGTATAATAGTTTGACAAAAAATGAACATAGAATGACCCATTTTCAAAATATTCTCTTTTTGTGAAAAATGCTTCTATTATAATAATATTTTACCTGTATATAACCCAGACCTCAGTATAGAGGCTGAACTAAAATTTTTGAAACATATAACTTAGATGTGGATTTATCCATATTTTTTCTATGAGAGGGGAAAAATTTTAAGTAAAAAACGCCGATTGTTACTTCAATTGGAGGCAACTCTGAAAATAATGTGAATTTTTCAAAAATTCTCTAGTTCAAACTCTCTGGAGATGTCTTTACTTTATCTACGCACACACACACAAAATATTATTATTATAGAAGCATTTTTTATAAAAGAAGAACTTATATAAAAGGTTATTCTAAATTTATTCACAATATTGTGTTTAAATAATTTTTTTTGTCATAATGTCTCCTTACAACAATTTTATGTATGTATTCTAATTTAAGTTACTCTAAATATCATGAAAATTATCCATTTTTGTGCTTTTTTAAAATCAAGAATCCGAACATAGTCGGATAGCTTAAGATGTTCTGACAGTGTTGAGTGGGTAATCTTTTGGAAAACGGCTTCTGGTTTCGTCAGGTGAAAGATAGCATCGGAGTTTGAGGCTATTAGGAAATGTGAAAGATATAGAATTATAGAAATGTAATATCGATATCGAAAAGTTATTTACTAGTCTTAAAAGTGCATGAAGACTTATACTGTATACAGTGTAGCACAGAACGGTATAAACGGTGAAATTTCTAAATGAGAAGCATAAATAATAGTGGTGAAAAGTATCAACCTGGTAAAACATATTCTGATTTCAATATAAAGTTGAGAGAAAGAGAGATTTATGTTCTCAGAAATCTTCTGAAAACATAAATGTCTATTTTAATTCAACCTAGTCTAATTGGTCACAAGTTTTGTGAGTTCTAGAAGTAAGTATCTTGAGTTTTTAAATAATACGTTATTTAGTGCAATACAATTAAGTAATAGATTTCGAAATGAAATTAGCTCCAGATTGATTTTCCTTATCGTGGTAATGTTCGAATTTGTTTCACAATTTGATTCAGTTCCAAACAGTTCTTTTACATCTACATATACAGGGAACGTATTAATGAAAAAACATGTTACTTGGAAATTGAATCTTTAACATTGATATCATCGATTGATAAAATCATTCAAAATATATTTTTTGGTTAGAACGTAAAGCAAAATGAATTGAAATGGTAAGATAAATCAAACTGCTATGAAGAAATCGCTGAATCTCTCATCAATAGATCAATCTTTTATAAGAAGGCGTCTCCTACTATATATACCAGGATCGCGCGCGCGCGTGCTAATCTAACACACCAACTGGAAAGTGTATAGAAAGCAATCTAACAGAAAGACAACCACCAACTCCATAAGTCAATGCTCTTTTGGATAACAGCATGCATCAAGTTCAGGGATTGGCCAAAGCATTATTCCTATTTCCTTAATATCTAAGTTCCCTTCAATTAATGTAAGATAATGGCAGTTTTTCGTTTTCAAGACTTGCATTTCACATCTAATCAGAAAACTTTCTCTTGGAGTATCATTTTTTATGTTGCAGAGCATGCAGTAATTCCTTCTTCTGAAAGTTACAAACAACAAAGGGCAGGAATAAAAAGTGTCTTACAACTGGCTGAATAAGAAATTATTTTTGTCCTGTCGTCCGACTCTTGAAAGAAGAGGTCTTCCTGAAGCTAGACAGTTCAAATCAATTAGGCCCAAAAGTAGCAACCATAGTCCACTCTCCCCTCCGTCACCAACTTCCTGATGAGAGGCACTTCTAATGAGGTGCTGTTAAGGCCAGATCACTGATGTGAAGTCTGCGTTAAGACGACATGATGCTCAATATGAAGTGGCTTTGAAAGTTCCGATAATATGTTTGAGAGAGTCTAAGAGAATCTGAGAAAGTGGGAGGAGGGGGGAGGTCTTGGAGTGTCGTAGAGAATCTGTGAGTTTCCCCATCCCTTTTTCGTCTCTTTAAAGGTAGAATTTTTCAAGCCTCCAAATTATAATGTGACACAGAATCATTTCAGTTTGGACTTAGCCGATATTATTATTTGACCATTGATCCACCCCTCGTGCAGTGGACTTTGAAGCTGGGGGTAGGTGTGAGAACTGCGCCAGTTACTTCTCTGTCGGGTGGATAATGGGATATCAAGGGTTGACTTCACTGGAACTTAAGCATCGGTATTGTCCTATCCTGGATACTTTCACAAGAAGAATCTAATTAAGTCCTTCCCAATCAATCGCTAGTGATTCATAACGACAACGGTGCACACATCAACTAGAATCAACCTCTCAACAAGAGACTGTCGACAACAATGATTCCCAAAGTGGGGTCCATTTGGACCCCCAGGGGTCTATGACGACCCACAAGGATTCAACGCCAGCGAAAACATAACTTAGGGGTCCATGAGGTGTAAATGGGGGTCTACGATAGTCTAAACCAAATCGTGACATTAATAATAAACGAAAATTAATCAAGTATGAACCAGATTTACCTATTTAAGAGCCTTCATTTACTAAATTTACCGGGGTTAATTTGCAGTTACAAGACGACAGTATAAATTTTATTAAAAAGAAAAATAATTTCAGTGTTTCTTGAATTTTAACAGTTTCTCAATTTGTCACAGGCAATCTTCCAGAAAAATGACGTTTTAACCTATGTTAAACATTTTAATGCCCTTTATTCAGGTTTTGAAACTAGGTTTGAGAATATGGTAATATTACAGTAGGTAATGAATTCATACTGTCACATAAAAAAAAGAAGAAAAATGTCTTATTACAAAAGGAACTGATTTTAATAGCCCTAACGAAGATATTAAAGTAAAGTTTAGAAACAAGTGTCAGAAATTTTGGCTTTAAAAAAGTTATACCTGTTATTTATCCCGAATTATGGAACATCTCAAAGAAGTTTTTAATGGCTTTACCCAGAGAGGAGGAGTTTCAGCACGCTTGCCAATCTCCAAAATAAAAACAAAAAGAAAAAAAAGAAAGATTGGATACTACTAACTGAGGAGATTTAGGGTTAAACTTGAAAAAATTAAAGCCAAATGTTGAAAACTTGTAACTGAAGCACAACAGATTCATCCCACTCATTAAAAAATTGGTTTGTTGCTCAGTTATTTTATGTAACAATTATTTCATATATAAATTAAATTTTAATTTAATTAATTCTCATGTGTTTCTCAAGTTTTAAACAGTCTACTTAACTACAGTTAGAAACATAAAATTTTTAAAGTAAGTAGTCCTATACCAGCTTTCAAAAAACATTTATGTTGATAAATTTGCAAAAATTTAATATTATGTAAGTAGGGGTCTACACAAAACCGAAAAACATGGCAAGGGGTCTACGAGACAAAACAGTTTGGGAACCTCTGGTGTAGAACGTCAACGGAAAAACGTTCCAACGGCATTCAAACTTACTGGAGATAATATCAGTTGCAGTAACGGATTAAAAAAGCAACCTCTATGTATCGTTCAAAAAGTCTATCAACAACAAAAACAACTTATTTTCTCTTGGAAGAGGGTATGTATCTATCTCTTCCGCTAGTCCCAAACAACAAAGGACAGGGATAAAAAGCGCCTAACGAGTGGCCCCAAAAGGGATTTCTTTTCGTCCCAGTCGTCTAATGCGTGCACAACACGGCTGTTGACTGACAGGTTAGTTGTGGAATATACATTCTTGCCAAAACTGATGACCAAAACGTAATATGCATGAACATAATGAAAAATTTCTTAGTTTTGATTCAGTGAGACATTTAAATAGATTTTTTTAAACAAATAAATTTAATACTTAGAGATATATGTCATGTAAATACTTCAAAACATTCATAAAATATTTATTTGGTTTAGTGAAATCTTTTAACGTTTTCTTTCGTTTTTGTTAGATAGCAATACCTATTATTTATTTTTTCAAGTAGACATCTGAATCATGATTTATACCTTTAACTTTAAATCACTAAGGGAAGAAAATTCAGTGGAGAATTTAATTTTGTGCATAGAATTTGCAAAATGAATCCCTTACGAATAGAAATAGTAGATGTGTTTATTTCATCTTAAATTGAAAAAATACAAATTTCGATAAATTTAGGAAATATACCTTTTTCTCAACCGTAGAAAAATATTTATTTATACTATTTATACGATGTAAAAATAAAAGGATCCTGTCATTTTCTTCCCAGTAAGGAAACATAATATCAGTTGTTGAAACCCTTCCTTAAGGATGAAGTAATTATTTTATTTTCCGCCAAATTCACTGGAGAAAAACAATTCAGAAATATTTATTATTAAACCTTTTAAAATGTTTCAATTCCAAGCGTAATTTAAATTTATTTTTGTTTTATTATTTATAATTCTTTCTAAGGTTATGCATTGACTTTGAAACGAGAGATGAATACCAATTTCACGTTTTAATCCCACGGTAACAGATAATAATCTGAAAGATCTGATTATATCTGGGAAAGTTTTGAGGATTATTGCTGTGTAAAGTGCAAACAATGTTGCCTTTAAAGTAAAATCAGTGATTTAAATTACAACACGTAATATGTTCATACTATTCAGAAGAAAAACAATACATTTCTTTAAAGTCAATTATTATTTTGGAGATAAATATATAAACTTTGAATTCTTATTTTAAATTAAAGGATAATGAGTAAAGACACACATGATTTTAAACAGTTCGTTGAAATATTCAATGGAATATATTTTAAATATGATGTTTTTTAGTAAAAAAGTAATTTTATTTGAAACAAAAGTTTGCAAAGTATTGGGTGAGTGCGAAATTTCTATGCGTTTTTCTATGTGCAAATTTGCAATGGAATTGACGTCACACATGGCACTACGTTTGCTGAAATCATCAGCCAATCAAACGTGTGGGTGCTTAACATATAAATCCATTGTGTCTCACACAGTTAATTATCTCAAAAAAATATATCAGAGATGTAAGATAGAAGGCGAGAAAGAGCATGTGAGACATCGTTTATTATACGAGTCCGATAAAATGAGTACGGAGGTCGCAATGTGTTTAAAAAATGTATGGGGAGGATACAGTGGACTAAAACAAATGTCGTTGATGGTTTTGCAAATTTAGGGAAGGAGACAGAAACTGTGCCAAGATCCGACTTGGTGTGAATGGCTATCACACGTTGCAGAAGATGGTATTGACCAAGCCACAAGGAACAATCCGAAACCAATCATTTGGGGGGCATGATAACTGTACGAGGGGGGCACGAGCTCATTGAAAAGTCGAAATCAAAAGATTATTTTAAAAAATTATTCATTTACTGAAAGTAAACAAACAAAATACATTCTGACATAATAAAAAATATAATACACTTATAAATGCATCGATGCTACACAATGTATTTTATAATTAATTCTACAATACTAAATTAAGAACAAGTTTAATAATTACTGGTAACCCAACGGGATTGTCAAATAAAAAAAAATATTTACAAAAAATTAACACATATCTTGATAACTCTTGTACTGTTTATAATAAAAACCTTAACTCAGTGTTTCTCAAACTGTGGGGCGCGCCCCCCTAGGGGACATGATAACCCTACAAGGGGGGCGCGAGCATGTCTAAAATAAAAGATTATTTAAAAATTACGAAATTACTTAAAGGAAACAAAACAAAATATATTCTGACATAATAAAAAATAAAATACGCATTTACTCTGATATACTATGTTATATATTATATTTATAAATGTATCACAGTACGGCACAATATATTTGATATTAAGTACAAATACTAAGTTAAGAACAAGTTTAATAATTACTAGTGATTCTTCCACAAGAGCTTATCATATACAAAATTATATGCAAAATTTAATATTTATTTTGATAATTTATATGGTTTTTAATTTAGATTGTATTGTAGCTTTAGCGTTAAAGTACATTATTATTGCTTTAATGCATTGTTATTGTATGGGGGGCGCGCGGTGAAAATTATATTTGAAAATTGGGTCGCCAATACTGGAAGTTTGAGAAACACTGCCTTAACTGCCGATTCAAAGTTACGCGATTCGCTTTCCAATGCCAACTGTTTTCCACATAGGCGCGCGTATGTGATGTACTGGTGGGGAGGAAGAAGCAAAAGTAATCTGAAATAAGTAAATCCTTCTCAAACATTGTCAAAACACTTTTATAGCATTTCAAAGCCTTCGGAATAATTTTATGGGTAGCGGTACGCAGAAAAGATTGTACTTCGGAAAGATGTACATATACGTCCGGGGAATTTAACGTTTTGGCTGATAGAGACGTTTATATACGCCAGTGGCACTTAAGAGTTTAAAGTCGTATTGCAGTTTTAGTGTCAAAGTATAGTATTATTGAATTTAATACATTGTTATTGTATGAGGGGGGCGCGATGAAAATTATGATTGAATAATAGGTCGCGAATATTGAAACTTTGAGAAGCACTGAATTAGCGGATAGCTTCAACATGCACTGGACAATGGTCGAGAGACAGTTGGCTAACTTGAGTATTACGAGAAAGTTCGATTGTTGGGTTCCACAAAACCTGGCAGCTAAGCAACGGGATGACCGAATCGCCACTTGTATTTTCTTGCTTTCCTAGTGTAAATATATTTAGCAATTATTGTCACGCCAGGAGATGAGAAATGGATTGTGTACCGTGACATAAAGCGTTGTAGGACTGTGTGTCTCCCTTATGATCCACCTGCATCGACTTCGAAAGCTGAACTTCATCACAGAACGGTGTTCTTGTGGGTCACTGGAATTCACTAGCAGGTCCTGCCACTCAAACAAAGCATCAATGCTGCCTTCTACTGTCGACAGTTAGACATGCTGCATTCAAATTTGATAGCAAAGTGGCCAGGACTCATGCGTCGTCGTAATAAGTCTGTGAAAACCCAGAGAGTCCATCGTCATCGACACTTTCCTTGCCTTCTCTGAAATGTCGATGACGCTCATTGCGTTCCCGATAATGTATCAATATCAAACACATGTTTTAACATTGTGAAAGTCTCTCTGGTATTCTTTTCCGAACGAATACTAAATTTGATATTTATTATCTACTCAACAAATGCCATTTCCTTCAATCTCCGGGTACTAAATGTATCCGCCAACAAAATACGACATCATGAAGAGCCACCGACCGCACTATTAAGGAAAAACTACTTTTAGAGAAAGGGAAGGATGCAGTAATACAGAAACGTTATCATAGTCCCTTTACTGCAAAAATTTTTCAAGTTATAGTACCAGTTCAGGAACTTTGAGATCCTACTACGTATATATATATATATATATATATATATATATATATATAGTTTAATAAAATAAAAGTGAAGAAGTTCTAGAACCTACAGTGCTAAAGAAGGAAGAAATTGGAATTCACAAGACACAACAATGTAGATACAAAAAATTCTTTGGACTAAACTGGAGACCTATTATGATTTTTAAAGCTATTGCTCAATTAGGCCAGTGATTTAGGGTTAGAAATGCTTTATGAATCCAGCCTTCCCAGTACAGCAGAAATTTTAGACTTAGTAGAAAAAAAATAAAAAGAGAGCCATGTTGTAAAGTTAAGCCTATTTCTAACACGTGGAGGATGAGCCTGACAATATAGTAAAATGAAATTAAGAAAAGAGAACAATAATGAATCTTTCAAGTAGAGGAATAATAAAATTTTTATAGAAAAATTTTAGGATAAAAAACTTAATGTAAAATAAAAAATTTTTGGAAATCAAAAAATCAACCTTCTACTTTAAGATCCCACGCGAAATGACTTAAAGGATTGAAACATCAACACAAGAAGGAAAAAACCGTGGCGCCACCTGGATAGTTATTTTGCAATTAAGCTAATTACTAAGATATTTTAAAATAAACAAAATATAAGAAATTTTAAATAAAATAATGAACAAAGTTAAGAATAGATATTATCAAACAGAAATATATTTAAAAGTAAATTTACTTGGATAATTATATACTGGATAGTTATATTGCAATTAAAATAAGCACTTAAAATATTGAAAAAACCTTATATATATATATATATATATATATATATATATATATATATATATATTGGTGAGATATAATTGATGAAAAAAAAAATTTAAGTAAAGTTTTTATATCAATTTTGATCCGCGAATAATCTACAAAAAAACATACATAAAATAAACCTCTTTATTAAATAATCAATTTACACATTAAACTACTTGGCAAATTAAAAACAAAATAAATAAGAATTAACTCATTTGAAGAAAGTTCAATCACTGAGAGAGAGAGATAGTTGTACTTAGACATAAAAATGTTCAACATTAATCCATCACTGCCTTAATACAGTTCTGCCTTTTGGTATCAGTATAATAAAGGAAATCTGGCTTCAAAGTGTCCCTTAAAAGTTATCCATGGGTCATCAAGCAGACGAACATAAGTATCCAATTTTCTTAAAGACCCTGGCAAGACGGACGTTTCTCGTCATCCATTATTCGGGCCGCCAAGCAAGGGTGTACCAGAGCCCTGATACCAAAGCAGGGTGATCCGAACGTCCATTTGATCACTCGAGCAGAAAGAAGTTACGAATTATTGATCTGTCTCAACGCCTTTCAGTACTCAAATGCAGCAGATTGACAAGCACTGGAGCCAGATTAGGGAACCTAAGCTAAGAAAAATAGGCTCAGACTTAAGTTTAGAGAAGGTATTTAGAGTATCCTGTATATTCTATATCGATATATAGAGTAGTAGCTATCGATTGAATATCTGAAAAGACAATGCTGTCGGAACTAATAAAAAAGCTGTTAGCTCATTCAATGGAAAAAAATGTCTTTTTAATTTTTTGGATGGTTAATAGAAGGAAGGTGTTTTACTTAGACATTGAATAAATCAAATTGTTAAGTTATTATGAAAGAAAATAATTCATACGTTTTAATCATTTATGGCCATTGAATCATTCTGTTTCATTGAATATGTCTAATAATATTTCTGTTGAGCGTTCTGTCGCGTAACTATATGTATAAATTTATCGATAAAAAATCAAAACGAAATATTTTTAAGGACTTTTTTTTACGCGGTAAATAAAACATGTCTGAACAAAAGTACCTTTCCAGTTTTCAAAAATAATATGGAAAAAAAATTACTCTAAAAAATGTTATAATATTACTTAATTTTTTGGGGGCTCTAGTTTATATCGAAGAATGAAAACTAGTGACTGGAATATATTAAAAAGATATGTGAACTAACTAGCAGTAATTAAAATGAAAAACGAAGACAATACCTTAAGTTTCTTGACACTCGACTCTCTCTCTTTTATATTAATAACATTAATTAAATTTTCTAGCTTGGTTTTAAATATGAAACTGTTTCCATGCATGTAAAATAAACAATAACTAATGTAAAGAAGCAAATGACAGAGAATGAAGAAAGAAAATCAAAAAGAAGATATTAGAGACATTTTGCTCGTTAAAATTTTTTTAATCTTCTATTGGAGTGAGTGAATATTAACTTTGCACTATTCAGCTACACGAGGACTTTTGGTGACGGACTACGTAATTTTGAACCATGGTCAAGTGACGTGGACGAAACCTGAGCTGGCACCTCCTCTCCTAACTACGACACCACACGAACGGGAGGATGTTTGAGCTCTGGACAGATTTAACGTGCATAACTCCCCTACACAGCGGGTCTTTAGTGGTACTGGGCTCGAACTCGTGACAAGGCCAGCCACGATCCGATACCTTGACCACTCGGCTATCGCGGCATCTAATCATCTATAGGAGCAAAACTAGTAAATATCATTGTCCATGATTCTTTGTCGCTTTACCAGAGTGTCTATTACTTTCGATCTTTTTCATTGATCGTGGTCGCCTACTGGTTATGGTCGCAATCTCGTGGATTCAAAGCCTTGCTCCACTGAAGATCAACCATGTAGAGCAGGGGTACTCAACCTTTTTTTCTGCTGGACCGCATACATATGTCAGATATTTCACGCGGGCTACATACATATGTTAGTTATTTCACGCGGGCCGCAACATGAGCTTAAATGGTGGAGGGGGAAGGGGGTAAAAGACTTTAAGATCAAGATAACATTGGTAATTCAAAATGAGAAATGTTGATTAATATATTATAACTTCTGTTTTGCTTTTTTAAATTATTATTTTTTATATTTTATAATTTTGTCACTAACTCTAAATTAGAAACATTTAAGAAACACTCATTCACAATTTTTGCATCAGTAAACGGTTTCATATGATTACCAATAATATAACAAACTTCATAGTATATGTCTTTGTTACCGCTGTGATATTACCACTGACAAAACACTTTGTTGCTGTTCCAAAGACTAATTAAGAAAGCCTACTTATCACCTCTTGAAAGAGATCTTCGAGGAAAAGTGTCAATGTGAAACATTCCCGTTTATTGGTATTTTTTAAATACAGCAATTTAGTGACAAATCAAACAATTACTGATCCATGTTCGTTTTTCACTACAAAATAGTCAACCTCCCAATCGTCTTGAAACGATATATTTTCTTGAAATATTTTTCTTTTGCAAGATATGAAAGATTACTCCACTGCTGTCTGTTATCACTAACCGTAACTATTCGAAATAGAAAAAGAACATCAATTCGTACCCGTGCGACACCGACAGCAAAAAGCAAAATTGATATATTTGATTTCTTGAAGAATTTCCTACCAAATTTTTAATACAATGTTCGCAAATAGTTAAATTCTTTAGAGCAATGGGCCATGGCTGGGTCATTTAAAAAGGCTCGGTGGGCCGCAAGTTGAGTATCGTCGATGTAGAGGGTAAATAATCTGTTGAGACTCATAATTGTCCCGTTGGCGTGGTGTGACAATTTGAAAAGGAGTGAACCAGCTGAGGACGACACCAGCTCAGGTGTCATCCACGTCACTTGGCTTAGCCCCAAATTTACAAGGTCAGTCACCATTTGTCTTGGTTTTGCTTTGTAGTGTCACGCTAATAAACACTCACTGACTCTGTGTCTTTAAAAGAACACAAAATTATTCTAGAACCAAAATCTTGTTCGAGGAATGAGCGAGGTCACACCCAATGATAACATAGTGACACTTGCTTTATGGCCACACTTTGTTCAGTGCAAGATAATATTTTTGAAAACTGTATACAAATTAAACAATCTCTTTAAACGTACTGATGTTTTAATCTATCTCCGTATGTAAGTTATTTGACAATATAAACCCAACGGTCCCTTCATTCGTAAGGAAGCCGTTTTGTAAAATAGGGTCACAACAAAATTACTTAAAATGAGACAACATTGAGTCTGCAAATTGTTGAGAAGATAACTCATTAGAAATTTCTTCACAGTTCATTAAATACCCCTTCACAATTATAAATTTATTTAAAGCCAGTATTTTAACATTAAAGTGAAGAGCTCCACTCATATGCTTCAATCATAATTTAACTGCATTTAATTCTGCTTTCAAATTGAATTAGTGGCCGCGGTAGCCGAGTGGTATAGGCATTGGACCGTGGCTTGCCTTGTCACTAGTTCGAGCCCAGTACCACTAAAGACCCGCCGTGTAGGGCAGCGATTCACGTTAAATCTGTCGAGAGCTGAAACGTCCTCCCATTGGTGTGGTAGTTAGGAGAGGGGGTGCCAGCTCAGGTGTCGTCCACGTCACTTGACCATGGTTCAAAATTACGTGGTCCGTCGCCAAAAGCCCTCGTGTTGCTGAACAGTGTGACGTTAATATTCAATCAATCAAATTGAATTAAGGAAACTTTCTCTATGTTAAAGATGTCCATTAATACGTCCCATGTTATGTTACAATTCGAATCGTTATTGCAATTGAACCTGAAGTCTTTTATTGTGAAATTGGCCAGTTAATTTATAGTTAGTTATATATATAAATAGAGAGGAATTCTATAACTCACTCATGGGCGCAAGGAAACAAAAGGCTAACTTATTTGAAATCTCTACATAATGCCAGCTTGAAGATGGCACAATTTGGGCAATATGACACTTCAGAAAAAAGTTGGACTAAGTTGTTTTGCAACCTTAAATTTAAAAAATGTCCTTTATTAAAAAATCATACTATTTAAAATCTTAATAGATATGAAATGCGTATTGGGAGAATCTTCAAAAATTTTAGATGGATGTTAAAGGAAAATGATAAATATTGAATTATGTTTCACCTGTTGCAATAAATATTTTTATTCATCTGTCGTTCAAAATGTATTCTGATTCAAAGATTTCAAAATATGGAATCATAAATAAATTCTTTGTATTTCGAAATGTCAAATAATATTTTAAAATAGAAGGCAATCAGGACAAAAAATAGAAAATTTATATGTCGAAATAATATTTCCGATTATGAAATAGCAAATATTTTAAGGTATTCGAACACGTTCGGAGTACATTTTTACAAAATAGCATATTTAAACATTAAAAATGCATTTTTAGAACTCAATACCAATAAATACTAATATTTAACTAACAATATTTCAAATAAATTCCCTAAATTTTATAAAAGTCACAATCATTACTGATATTTTAGCAATATTTTTGAAAAACTTCAAAGCAATTTGAGAAAAAAGTAATAAACTTATATTGGTAAAAGTATTACTAAAACAAACTTACTAGACAAACATTTATTTAGAAAATATACTAAATTTTAAGGTTTTAAAAAAATTAGAGCCGATTGTATAAACATAAGAAATGTGAGATTATTATTTAAATAACAAGCCATAACTCAAAAAGTATTTATACAATAAGAAATATTTTAGTACACTCTGTGGAAAATAACATAAATATCAGATTTGAAAAGTTTTATAGAAATTCATCTGTAATATTTTGAGTTATAAGACTCGCCATGATAGAGATTTTGAACAATTTCCATGCTCACTTCTAGTAGATCAAAGAACCACTTCGGTTTTTGTTACTTTATAAAATTCATTGTAACTTGTCCTCTAAGTGACGTAAAAACAAAACAAAGTATGTTTTGTATAGCCAAAAGATAGCTCTATTCAATAAGATTAAAAACAAAAAATATCGGCCTTGAACGACGTTTGTCATTTTCAACGCGTGTTCAGATACCTTAACTTCAAGAGTTCAATTACAATACTCTAAAATAATAAATACATCATCAACAATATGTGTTTTACTGAAAATAACGAATTTCTTTTTATAAAACAAAAATCATCAAGTTATAATATTAGGTTGAGGAAAAAGAAATCCATTATTTTTGGACGGAAATCAAGACTTTATTTAACATGCTTCCAATTGTCCGATTTGGGTCAAATATGCACCGTTTTGTAGTACAATTGCTCTTGCCATTTTAAAGGTGGCTTCATAATGCCTCTCTCATAGAAGTATTGCCTCTTATTGCCGAAAATATCTAGTAATCGATTTTCACAATCTCCTCTTGATCCTAATTTCTTATCACTCAGGAAGTTTCGCAATGCGAGAAAAAGGTGGTAATCACTTGGTGCCAGGTCCAGACTATATGGTGGATGCATTAAAACTTCCCAACCCAGCTCCCAGAGGTTATGGCGAGATACTACAGAAGTATGTGTTCTGGCGTTGTTTTGATGGAACGCAGCACCTCTTCTGTTGGCCTTTTCTGGTCAATCACTAGCTTCAAACGGTCCAGTTTTTGACAGTAGAGATCTGAATTTAGTGTTTGGCCATGCGGAAGCAACTCCTAATAAATGATTCCTCTCTAGCCCCACCAAATACTCAGTAGAACCTTCCTGACCGTTAGTCCTGGTTTGGCCACCGTTTGAGCTGCTGCACCACACGCTGACCACGATCGTTTTCGCACAATATTGTTGCATGTGACCCATTTCTCATCCCCAGTACATCCGCTTAAGAAATGATTCGATTTCATTCCGTTTGGCCAAGGCTTTGCAGATGGAAATACGATCCATCATGTCTTTTGGTGTTAATTGGTGTGGTTCCCAAACTTGGAGTTTCTTTTAGAATCCAAATTTGGGCAAATGGCTTAAAACTATTTTATGGTCGATCTTTAGCTCCTTGGCGGCACTACGACTCTAACCTGCCGGTCAACTTCGATTATTTCTGTGATTTTATCGACATTTCCGATGACGGGTCTGCCTGTTCGAGGTGCATCTTTAAAATCAAAAATACCTGAACGGAATCGACGAAACCAAAGTTGCACGTAATTAGCTGTTACAGTATCGGCACCATAAACACCATGCACAATTTCAGCCCCTTGGCTTGCATTTTCCCCTTTATCAAAGAAAAACTGTAAAAAAATACCGAATTTTCTCTTTGTTGACTTCCATTTTTAACATTCTGTAACTCACAACTAAATAGACAAAAAAAAAATTTTTTTTTTTAAGTGTGAAATGTCATCTTGACAACGAGCCTAAATTTGAAATTGTTTGATCGATGCTTCACGAGATATCGACGCTACAGCCATCTACCGAAAAAAATAATGGATTTCTTTTTTCCCGAACCTAATATTTTTTGTTTTCAAACCCTATCTGTTGTCCTATCTATCAAATTATATTTTGTTTTTTCTATCTTTGCTTGAGTGCAGATTAGTGTCACTTGCACTTGGTGTTATTTTTTAGAAATCATGGTAACATGGTGATTCTATTCTGGTAGAGACTTTTACTTTGGAAACTCAGATACATCGTAATGTGGACTTAAGCTGCATTCACACCAAGGCAGCCAGCGTCGAACATTGAGCATCTAGCCAATCAAAGACTTTATCTCGGGCGAAATGAAGTCTCTGATTGGGGCTAGACGCTCAACGCAAGTCGCTGACTGCCTTGATGTGAATGCGGCTTTATTCCGATGAGATCAAACGCAGTAGCCTAGTAGTCAAGGTAACAGCCTAGAGGCCAGCGTGTCTTGAGTTCGAAAACCCGCCGTGTAGGGGAGCGATGCACGTTAAATCCGTCGAGAGCTCAAACATCCTCCCGTTGGTGTGGTGTGGTAGTTAAGAGAGAGGGGTGCCAGCTCAGGTGTCGTCCTCGTCACTTGACCATGGTTCAAATTTACGAGGTCCGTTGTCTCTAGTAACGAAACGAAGTGACGTTAATATTCCCTCACTCATTCTGATGAGATCCCGTGTCCTCTAAACTTGAATATCATTCGTTATTTGAAATCAGCAGTTGTTTCTAAAAACACACACAGGCTTTTTCTTTATATTGAACATTTCATTATACTTGTTGAAAAATTTTACAATTTCGGATTTGATACTCATGACGAATTTATAAATTTTTTTTTCCTGAACAGTATAACTGAGCTGACATGCATAATTGACATTTATTTTCTGAAATGAATTTTGAAAGGCTAGGGAAAAATACCTAAGATACAATGCTAAAAGTTTGATTTAAATTATTGAGCAAACATCTGATTGAAAAGACTTTGATTGTTGAACTTTTTTCGAAAGAAAGAAAGAGGGATGAATAAGCATTGTATTAGGAGATCTGTGATAAAGAATAGTTGAAGAAAATAAAATTAGGCATACAAAATCCACAAATTTTAATGAGAACGTATATGTGCATTCCAAAAGTCAACTGTGATTCCGTTTCTTTTGAGATAGCTGTCTCGGAGTTCAGACTTCCCTAGTACAAATAAAACTCAATCACTTCACGTACGATTCAATTCTATTATAAATTTCCGATTTCATATGGAAAATGATGAACAAAAAGAAAATTTAATTGAGCATTATTCTATATAGCCCTGTGATCTTAAAGGTTTATTTTTCCTCCAAAGAATTATAATTCCAGGTAAGTTTTTATTTTTTAGAAATGATAAAGTTCTTATTTCTTAGTTTTAAAAATATTTCATTAATGCTCTTTTATATACATTGAAATTTGTATTTTACATTATTATTCATTTGTTTGTTTGGAATTTCTTTTGCTATCTGTTAACGACTATCGATCTGCCAACTTTGTCAACTAACAACTTTCTCTACACTTTGGCCCTTATACTTAAAATAACATAAATTATTGATTCTTTTATTATGATGCGTATTCTATTTTGATACGAGATTAAAAATAAATATTTAAAACAAAATACGGTGCTAGTTTGATATCATGAGCTAAGTGCGAAGTTGCTAATGTTCGCCAAGATGGGCGATAACATTATAATATGGTTACTTTGATATTTTTATCGTCTCACAATGTGGTTTCCATGGGGATAACGTATAATAGAGTTAAATTTTGTTTTTTTTCCTTTGTAACCCTATTAATTTCAGACGATTATAATTAGATTTCTTTAAAAATTTAACATTTTCCAATTGCATTTGCTCTTAAAGCTATCTGCTTCAGTCTTTTGATGTACTATTTTCGAATATGGATATTTCTAATACCATTTATAAGTACCAGGATAATTTTAAAAAAATATGAGGGTTGTACCTTTAATTTTTGAGCGTTTCCACTTTATTTTATTTTTAATATGATTATATTTTATGATTATTAAAATAATAATTATTATTAAATCATATTTTATGAATGTTATATATAATTACAATCCAATTATAAAATAAGATTATTATTTGCTGCATAATATTATTAGTAGTAAATATAACTTTTTATTATATTATATTGATATTCATTATTGATTGATCTTGATTATTCTCAATCTATTTCTATATTATTCATTTGAAATAGATTTCTACAGTATTTAAAAATAGTTCTTGAAAATTATTTTCCTGGTGATTTGTAACCGCTAAGCCGCCATCTTGGATTACATTCCAACGACAACATGCGCTGCTTGGCGCGTAGCCCTATGATATCAAACATATTAACCCCATGCCAGCAATTTATCGCCAACTATTAATTGCATTTCGGATATCAATCGTCAAAGAGTTATGACAATCTATTTCATTTTGAACCTATAATCACCTTTGTGGCTATATTTTTCATTGTATAATTTGCCAAAAGTTGGTTGAAATTCACCAAAGGTCGTTAATGACATAAGATTAGCACAAGTACTTTTTTGTGAGTGTTCTAGAAAAAACAATTCCTTCTAATCTTCGATTACAGTTTTCTCTTTATTATTTCTTAAAATCAACATGATTAAACTTATTTTAAGAACCATTTCCGAGAAGTTAGTAAGGAAAATACAAAAACAAATGTTTAGTTCCTTATAAACAGACTTATTTTAATTGAATCAAAATTTGGCTGGAAAATGTTCAGAGAAAAGTCGTTGTAGGCGACCATAAGATGATCATTAACGTATAACTATATTCCCACGCTGAGAGTTATTTCAGTCAAAATTCATTTAGTCGTTATATTTGTTATTTTCTAGTTCCCATACTTGCGAAAAGTATTGGTAAAATTATCATAATTATAACGTGGAATTAACCTATCCACAGCTATTTTAAGCTTAGCATGATCAATATCTACAGCAGACAATATGTCGTGCTGCAAATTCCAATTAGCTTAGCTGTAGTCATATGACTCTTGCGCTTGAAAAGTGGAGCAGTTAACTACGTTAAGGTAATACTGAAGGTAGGAAAATAATTTAGTATAGGAAATTGAATCTCATTACCATCATTAAGCACGTGATTTTCACCCATTAAAATAGCTTCGCAGGATCTTTATCTATACCTATCCCATACTATGAGATATTAATTTTATAATTGTAACATCTAGTTGGAATTAACTGATTGCAATGAAAATTTATAAAGAGGGTTGAAACTATTAAAACGAAACTTCGCTAATTTAAAATAATTAAAATTGATGCCCTTATTATTATTTTTTTTTTTTTGGTAAATACACTTATATTTATATTTCATTTTGTTTAATTACAGATGACAAAAAAAATTTTTTTACTTCATTAACGAACGGGCTTGTTATTAGATATGTATATGTTGATTATTATTTAAATGTATAGTTTATAGTTTATAACAGGGGTATCCAACACGCGTCCCGCCAGTACGTAAGATGCGACCCACCGGCCATTTTTTTAAAAAAAATTTAAACATCAGGTTTTTAAAGTTTTTTTTATTTTGAAATTTATTTGAGGGGAAATTTATACATATATATAAATCTACAATGTATTTGCCTCTTACCTGTTCTTGTTTTAAAAAAAAATCCTTTTTGATAATAGAAATGTCCTTTAGATTATAAAATAGATTTATATTTTATTAAACAGCTACACTTGATTTTACTACAATAAATTACTTTTTTAATAAATTCCGAATTGCATCATGCATATGCTTTACTATAGATGGTATATGATTCTTTGTGTGTGCGACTTTCATCTCTCCTCCTCCTTTTCTGTTTGGAGTGCCCAAAAAGCAAGATGCAATCACAGATGTTTCTTAAATTAAAAAATATATATATATTCAGAACGGTTAAGAGAAAAGGAAATGTATACTTAATCGTTTGCTAATGACAGCACAATCATATTTCAACAATGAGTAACGAAAGATCAATTCAAAAGGAACACCGTAATTTTCGAGAAAATGGCAACTGTAATATTTTAAAAATTATTTGATCATTGCATTATTGTATTATATATAAACATTATTATATTATCTATGTATGTATACATGAAAAATAATGAAAACAATAATAATTCATTCTGTTTTAAATTTTCACTCCAATAAATGTTTTTTGTTTCCAAATCTGATATAAAGGTACATATTTTTATGAGCGGCCCGCGAGACAATAACGTTTTTCCGAAGGTCATTGGGGTTGATCACCCCTGGTTTATAGCTGTGTTCTTCAAACGTTTTCAACTTACAGAACCTTTAGAACTATATAAAGTGTTTTGGGAGATATAAATAAATTTGTTAAAATATTTAAAGTAGAGATCCACATGCTTATGGTGTAGTGCTCAATAATCCAAAAATCGTATGATGATTTTTATGTTAGTTGCTACGGCAACGGGGTATGACAACGAAGTTAGAATAAAAATTGGTTAATACAATTTTCATTTTTAGAAATTGATATAAAACTTTTTCTTTTATCAAATATTTTAATTGTCGTGCAATAAGTGTGCACTATGATGTAAAGTCAATTTTTTAAAGGTATTATATATTTGTTATTAAAAAAAATTAATGTAATTTTTAAATAATTTGCTCACATTAATAACAATTTGTGCTGAGAGTGCCACCTTTATATATGCATTATATTTATTAACTGGAATATGCACTTATCTTTTTCTTTCTTTTTTTCTTTTTTGCACTAATGTTAAAGTCTAGGACTATTGAAATTATCTGCAGTTGTATTTTATATTTTGTGCTTAATTTGTTTTTATATTTTGTTTTGAAGCCATTAACACTGATAATTACTTTTTCACTTTAAATGCATTGTTCTGAAGGGCATTAAAATATTTATAGCGAAGTATTAAATCCTATGTATTTTGAATTTCAAACAAAAAAATGAGGTGCTGTTTTTAGATTTTAACATCTTGAATGTGATTACTTAACTGTATATTTGTGTGACTGCTTAATAATAAGAAATAGTATCCTCTCTGTTTGAGGTAATAATGTCCAACCGTTGTTTGATATTGAAAACATTACGGTGACATGATGATGATGACAACATTGATGATGGTTTTGACGATTTGTTCACTAAATTTTAAAATATGTCGCCAAATCATGTCAAGGGGTCTCTTAATATTTATGAAATAACAAAAAAATTGTTAGAAATAAAAAAAGCTGCTATTTAAGAGAAAAAAATTCTCTAATTTGCTATATACTGCACTTTATTTTAACTATTAACAAAATCAATATTGGTTTATACACTGTACGCAACGACACTGACTTTTGATCAATTTATGTTGCATTTTAAATGGCCTAGATCGAAAATGTCATGGTGGTTCGACCAAATATTGAATCGAAATTGTAAATTTCACCGAAGTTTGCTATGGTTAAAAAATTCTGCTTCAATTGCGTTCAAATTGACTTAAAAACCTACATGTGGTGTACATAAAAATAATTAAATTATATTTATCTTTTGTCTCTAAATCATTTTAAAGAGTCATTTAAAATAACGAAATGTCTTAGCAATTCTCTCAATCGCTACACTGATTTAGTTTTGTAAACCTTAGAAAAAGTTCCTTTGATCTAATTTCAGTACTTATGTTTTAACCCCATTGGTGGTTTCTTTTATTGCCAAATATTTTACAAATAGTGACAATCTATTTTATCTAGAGGTGAAACAATTTATTGAAATTCAACAAAGTTCCTCAATGACTTGCTGTTAATATATAAGAATCCTTATCCTTACTTCTCCCTAATATAAAATTAATCAAATTCTAGAGGTTTAAGAAACTTCTTTCAATTGAATAATTTTAACTCTTATTCTTAGAGTAAAACTCTATTCTGCTTCTGAAAACCTTAGGAACCATTTTAAATGAACAGTAAAGTAAAATAATTCAAAAATATAATATAAATTTCAATACCAATTAAATGTTTCAGCTACTTGTGTGTATGTGCGATTATTTTATCTTCTAATTATAAATGCCAAATGATTGTGTGCTATGTATTTTAATATATTTTAGAAATGCGGCAGAGGGTTTTTTTTCTTTCTAGAATAACTGTATCGCAGCGTTTTTGAAACTGTGGGGTTGCGTTCCCCTTGGAGGGCATGATAACCATACGTGGAGGGGGCGAGCATATCGAAAAGTCCAAAATAAAAGATTTAAAAATATTTATGAATTTAACGAAAGGAAGCAAAACAAAACACATTCTGACATGGTAAAAAATAAAATACATATTCACACAGATATAAGATACTTATAAATGTATCAGTGCAGCAAAAAGTATTTAATAATTGATTTATCAATACTATATATATATAAATTAAAAGCAGTTTAGTAATTATTAGGGACTTCCATGGACTTGTAAATATATAAAACATAATACATATACGTATTGATAATATGTTTAGTTTATAATGTTAAAGTCGCATTGTATCTTTAGCGTCGAAGTACATTATTAATGCATTCAATACATTGTTGTTGTATGAGGGGGCGCGATGAAAATTGGGTCGCAAATATGCAAAGTTTAAGATGCACTCAACTTTCCATATGAATTATGAAAGTTAGGAATTTATGAAATTGTTCTTACCATCATATATTCATAACATGAATATCTGAAAAATTGTTCTTTCTAATATGTTATATATATATAGCATATATTAATTCTCAAGTATTTCTGCATAAATTCATTGTTTTTAATCAACTTAACAACAACAAAACATTCTTAAAGTATATCATCTCGCAGCAGAAAAATAAGAAAAATATTGACTTTTTAAAAATGTTGTCAAAATGGTTTGGGATCCTTTCGTTTAGTTATTTATACTAATTTTACAAAGACTGCGCAATCATATATTCATTATAGAAACTTTTATCCTTTAAATACTTGTAGCTACGAAAACCTATGAAAGATATACTGATTTTAGAAAAAAAGAATTCTCTGTTCTGACCATAAAATTTAATATCAAGCCATATAAATTTTGATTTTACGTATAACAGATTTAATAAACCATATTGCGTGCAACTCTGTCACAATAAAATTCCAATGAGATCCAATTTTCAATTTTATGACTTTGAGATTTTGTCGAACAGGAAAATTGGAAAAATGGGTTCGTTAAAATGGTAGAGCTTGGAATTTGTTACATAATTTTACGACTATGCAGACTTTCCTCTTTTAGATAAACGATGTAGGATAAAACCTTTTTTTTAATTTGTAAATTTTGCACAGCTGCTACACGCTTTTTCTCAAAAAGAACACTAATTTGACTTTGTGTTCTTCAATAGGAACATTTAATTGGAACTAAAACACAATCACTAGTTGAATTTAAGGATGTATTTAAGAGAATAAAGATACAATGCATGTATAAACCAATTAAACATAGTACAATAAATGAAAATATAGCTCGTAAGGAGTATATCAAATTGCTACTGTTTTTTTCTCAGTGAAAAATGTATCTTTACACTTTAATGCGTGGTTTTTTAAAATATCGAAATTTATTTCACATTTTTTTGAAATATTTTCTTAAAATATCACATTATATGATAATTGTCATTTTACTTTAAATCCACGCGAGAGCCTTTTGCAACAGGCTATGTAAATGTGGATCATGGTTAAATGATGAAGTAAACAGCTGAACTGGCACTCACAACTTTCCAAACTTCCAAGCCACACCAACGTAAGGACTTTGAGTCTAGACAGATTTAACATGCATCAGGCTCTCAAGACAGTGGTTCTTTAGTGGTACCATAATTCCATTGAAACAATGCCGTTCGTGATTATAACAACTTGGCTATCGCAAGCTACAAAACACCACAGAAACTCAACTTTCGCAGGCTACAAAACACCACAGAAAGTGACCACTCAACTTTCGCAGGCTACAAAATACCACAGAAAATGACCACACGGCTTTCGCAGTATACAAAACACTACAGTAAATGACTATTCGGTTATCGCAGGCATCAAAACGCTATATAAAATGACCACTTCACTATCACAGGCTACAAAACACCACAGAAAAAATAATTTTTTTGTTTAAATTGCAGTTTGCTCTATTTTAAATTCCTTTCCTCAATTTTGTATCGAAAATATTTTCTTCTAGAAAGACATTTAAAATAGTATGTAAACAAACCTAAAACTTATCTCTACATATAAAATTATTTAATTTATACAATGCTGTGCCAACTTAGTGTTGCAAACAAATTCATCTTTACAAATTGAAGCAATTTTTTTTGAAAAAATTTATTTTCCAATTTGGACCAAAACTCTGCATAATCTAATTTCAGTCGCTAGAATCGTCACTTAACAGGCATTGAGTTTTGAGAAATAGTTTTTAGGTATTTCAAAAATACGCATGATATTAATATCATATTCTCGTCAAAGGTAGGAAAAGTACTCGATTTCCCTCAAGAATTTTAGTAAAATCGAATATAATCCATTGAATTTCGGAAAAAAATATCAAAGCCAATTACGTTTGCTTCAGTTTATAATGACAGAAAATGGTGTATTGACTGAGAGTACTTCTGTTATTTGGACTGAATCATACTTTTTATATCCATTCGAGATAAATGCAAAATAATCTTTTCCCAGAAATTCAATAAAAGCGCGCGAGACAGAAATATTGAACGCATGAAAATGCGGTGAAAATAAAACGAGTTTACATGTAGAGATAAATATTATATATATACATGATTCTATATATTAGATTAGAAGAAGATCAAGTCCATGAAAAAAATTTGTTTTGTTTACTTTAACTAATTTTTTTTTCACCGATTTATTTTAAAATAAGTTTTACATAGTTTTATGATACTTAACCATTTTGCCTGTGTAGTATGTTTAAGAAAAACGTGCCAAAAGTGGATTTTTCTTTCTTTTTAAATTTGCTATCATCAAAATATTAAAAATAGATTACTTTCTTAAAAGAAAAAAAAAACATTTTTTGAAGTGAGATTACTACTATGCTCAATATTTTCGTATATATTGGAGATGTTAATGAATTACAATAACTTTTGGTCAAATTATAGCATAACATCATAAGACATAATTCTAAAAATAAATATAATAAACTAATACACAACAATATTATTATTTATATCAGCTTTCATGAATTCCATGCCCCTCAGATTCCTTTGAAATTCACAAATCTCTTGCAGTATGGTATATACCAGGGGTCGCGAACCTTTATGGATCAACGTGCCATATTTTTCTAAAGAAATAGTTGATGAGGTATAAATGTGCGTCACATAATTTTGATTTGCAGTTATTGGGAAAATAATAAAACTAAATATATACTAACAACTCAAAACTTTTCATCAACTACGAAAAGATATATTTTGCACAGTATAATAGTAAATGTTTTAGTAAAACGTGTAATTCAAATTAAAGTAGCATTAGTGTGACGTCTGTTGTTGAAGATTACGAGTATACATGACAAATAACTTATGTTAGGATTGTAAGGTGTTACTTTTAGCAGAATGCATGCTGAATTGAAGTCATCTGCCAAACGGTTTTTAAGTGAGTTTTTAATATTATTCATTTCTGAAAATAATAACTCGTAGGGGCATAGGTAGATGACAATGTAGTTGAGATAGAATGAACCAGCATCTTAAAACAGTTAAATGTGTGTGTGTGTGTCTGGAATCTGTTTTAAAGACGGATGTTCTACATACAACTTTTCCAGAACATAAAACACACATCTCTTTGTCGAATTTATTAATCATGCCATGTTTTTCGTTCCCCCAAATTTGAAATTCTTCATTACACTTATTATCTTGCACTCATTGCTTTTTTGCTGAACTAACCATGTTAAATTACGGTTAAAAATCTTAAATATAACACAAATAAACCTTAAAATACAGTTGTGTCGACGAAATTTGCTATGCTGTGCGTTGACAAACTTCGCATCATTAGCAATTGCAGTGCAGGACGTAACTAAAGCAAGAGAAATATCAAACGCATGTGCTCCCCGCCGCGTCGCGACCAATCACTCGCGTTTGATTGTAATACTTCATAGTGAACTTTGTTATTTTGAACTAAAATGAAAAATCTTTTGATCGGTGGAGTGCCCAAAATATTGTGTCGCGTGCCATCAATGGCACGCGTTCTACTGGTTCGCCATCCTTGGTATATACGAACTGTGAAATTACAAAAATCCGACGACCGGTATTAAATTAACGAAATTTTTGCGGAAAAGGATCGCCATGTATTGGAAAAATTGTATATCACGTATTACGTGTTACACGAACTGAGTTCGGTTTCTTGGGATTGAAAGACTAATCTTTCGCTTGCCCGAACTCAGCTCGGGCATTCCAAAATTGGAGCATTTGCGTTGCCCGAACTGAGTTCGGGTGCCACAGGCAAAGGGTTAAATATATTATGATGAATTATAATACTACATATATCTTTCCTTCATAGAATAATTTCCTTTTTTTATTGTTCTTTGTGATATAAAATGTGAATTGAAACGACAAATAATCGACAACAAGTAATATAAAAAAATGATTTTTTTTAACATCAATTCTTAATTTGTTAGAAAAAACGTACTGACACCGTCATTTGCAGCTAATTGTAACTACGTCGGAAATAACACGGAATAAATTTAAATTAAAAGATAAAACGTAATTAATGAATTAATATTTGAAAAAAAAAACTGTATCAACACCAAGTGTCATGTACTACAATTTTAAAAAAATTATTTGAACTTGAATAAATGAATAGAAAAAGTATTTTATTAGCGCGATTGTGAACATTTGAACAAGATAAACATATAAATATATAGAGAGTGAGCTAATAGTAGGAATTGAAAAAAAGAAATGTGCGCAATGAGCACTTATTTCTTTTTAACGTAATAGAAGGCTAAGAGATCTATATAGAAAATGATAGAACATGAATTTTATTTTACTCGATACAATCACTGTGTGATTGTCTTATGTCACAGGCCATGGGTAGCCTAATGGTTAAAGCGTCGGACTCCAGACCGGAAGGTCTGTGTTCGATGACCGATGCCACCAAATACCCTCCGAATACACACGGAGTACGTGCTCGTTAAATCAGTGTGTCCGAAAGTCTTGTGGGCGGTCGCAGCGGAACTCACGAGTGCAGGGGCTGGAGAATATTTCCCTCCTCTCTAGTTCCATGCCTAAATTGTGGAGGTGGGGATCAGTGTTGTCGCTATCTATCGCAAAGAATTCCAACCTGTCTCACAGGTGGGCATTTCTCCGAGATAAATCGCACTGCCACCTGTATGGTGCTCAAAGCTAAGGCCAACGAAAGGCGTACCTCTAGCCCATTGTCACGATTAATTTCTTGAGCCTCAATCAGACACTGTCAGACAGGTGGCATTCAACAACAACACTATGTTATCGCGGAAGCCTAGTGATCAACGGGTCATGGTTTCAAGCTCTAGTGCCACTAAAGGCCTGCCATTTAAAGGACTGTAATGCATTTTAAATCCTTTGAGGCCAAAGACATATATATATATAATGTTGAAATTTTCAATTGTTAATAATTTAATTTCGACTTATCCATTTAAGTTCTAACACATTCTTTTAAACTTATAGTGGATAACACTTGATATTAATACAATTTTTTTTCAAATATTAATTCATTCATTAAATTAAATAAATGAATAAATAGCAACAGACAAAAACAATAGTCCAACAGCATATATACAAAGGAAAATTGTCATTGTCTCCTTGTATCGCACTGGGTCTTTAATCCAAATGTCGTGGGTTCGAATCCCACCTGACACGGCCTAATTTCTGAGAATATGATTTATTTTTACCATACTATATTATTGGAAAAATTAAATTAATGAAGAAATAGTAACAACAGAAGTCCAACACCATATGTAAAAAGATAAATGGAAAATTGCAAAGAAAATCGCTTTCTTTTTAGTCACTTAGCATTGTGAATCCTTCATATGTATATAGATATTTATATTATCTATAACTATTTAATAATAAGTAAGTAAAAAAAAATTTCCTTTTTGACCTAAGCAGGAATTAACTTTTTTTTATATTACTTGTTGAATTTTTTATTAACTCTAAACAGGACATATTTTTTTTTGTCTGTAGATTTAGTAAAATTTTAAACATTACTACATTTCCTAATTTCACATACAAATTAAGCATTGCTAGTAAAAGATAAAGTGTTACCATTTTTGTACTCTTGGTGCACATATCTATTCTATAAATTTTGTTAAGAATATTTAATGTGCAAAATGTGTGTGTGTGTGTGTCCATAACTAACTTGGAATTTGAAAAAAAAAACCTGCAGCAAAAACTATTGAACAAAATTTCATGAGATTTGGATTATAGCATAATACAAATAACAATTTTTCTAGAGCACTAAAAACCTTCTATAAGTCACAACTAAATTTAATTGCAGTTTTGCCAATTTTAAACCCATGAATATACAATTTTAGTTCTTGTTATACTTAGTTTATATTCATAATTTTTTGTAAAAGTTTCTTAACTGAATTAAATATATATATATATATTTTAAATAATTAAAAACCGTGGGACAAATTTCTGGACAGTAATGTAACTAAGGAATATAAGTAGAGCATCAGGAAATATTTTGTGGGTAAATTAACGATATATGGTAGAACTCTCAAAAATTTATTTTACTAATGTTATCCACATGTAGCTTTATACATATCTATTCATGAATTTGTTTCTCCATGAAGTTTTGAATTGCATTTACAAAAACGAGTAAGAAATCCATTATTCATGCAACCCTATTATTTTCAGATATCTCTCTCAAGTCAAGCAACAAATAATAATAGATATTGATCTTGTGTGATTTTTTCGTAATAGTAATGGCTCAAAAACTGCTTCATAGACGTCGAATTGGTAATATGGCCTTTTAAATGCATGACTTTTCAAAAATGGAGATTTTCTACCAAACAAGCGATTTTTTTTTTATTTTGAAAAAGATCAGCGCGATTTTGCCCATTCGTTACTTAAATTTAAACACTAATGAATAACTGAGAAGAATTTTAGTTTTAAATTATCATTAGTTTGTACATAGATATTTCAATGTATCAAAATCCTAAGATTATGTATAACTTGCATAGTGCTTTGGCTCTTAATATCCTTGTAGTCAAACCAGAAACTAACTTTTTACGAGGATCACATACAATGTTCCTAAATATTTATAGCAGGGGCTGTCAACCATTTGAAATTAAATGAGCAATACACAATATAATTATGTTGCTAAAAACGCGGAGGGGACACAAAATTTAACCACAAGGATATCGTAAGGAAAAATAAGCTACTTCTACTTCAAAAAGTGATATAAGAAAAAACACTCCCAATACCAATAATATGATTAAAAAACTTATATTATTTGCTTAAGTCAATTCCGACTTAGGTCAACAAAAAAATATTTTATTTTAGTTATTAAATAATTACAATTAATATAATTATATTATACATATAACAGAATCACAACAATAAGTGACAAAATATAAAGCGATTTTCCATGCAATATGTCATTTTCCTTTCTGTAAAAGGTGTTGGACTATTATTTTTGTTTACTAATTTCTCATTAATTAAGTTTAATTATTCTTGTAAATTAGCACAATAAAAAGAAATCACATTCTCAGAAATTAGGTCATCCGAGGTGGGATTTCAACCTATGGCAAGGAGAAAACGAATGGTTTTTCTTTCTATATATGGTGTTGGACTATTATTTTTGTTGGTTACTTTTTATTCATTTTTTAATGAAATTAATGATTTAATACTGAAAAAAACTACACTAACATCAAGTGTCCTCCACTGCAAATTCAAAAAAAAATGTATTTGAACTTGAATGGATGACTAGAAATATATATATACAGGGAGAGTGTAAAGTAATGGTAGAGGAATTAAAAAAAATATTTAATTTTAAAAACAAAATCGCTTTAAAACTTCTCAAATTTAGCGCGATACCTAAGCTTGGCATTCTTTACAGGTTCAAAAATAATTAAACGAATGAATGATTAAGTCACTTAAATCTCTCTTTAAAATTTCCCGTGCTGTTTAATTTCCTTGTTTCTATATATATATATTAACCTTAGTTGATAAAAATTAACCCACAAACACGTGGAAAAGGGAAGCGAGGAGAATAATGATGAGTTTACTGCTTTTGTATTGCTATACTTGAATATTCCTCTTTAACAGAAATCCATATTTTTTAGCTGTATTTCAATGAATATATTGCTTCAAATTTGAGCAGGAGGTAACCAGCCGATGAATCCAGTTATTTGGATAACGGATTTATTAAACAGATTACAAGGTCAAACAGATGACTATACGAAGACAAGTGGATGTACATACACAAGAAAATATTACTTAGTATGATCCAAAAGTTTGGGGACAAGATATAGTTCGCAACACTGAAGCGCATCCATGTTCTAAGTATTCCCCTTGGGCAACAAGATACACTTCTGCCAGCTTTTGTATAACTTCTGGAAGCACACCTATAATCCCTTTTTCGCAACCTCCTGCAAGGCTTTCTGAAATACACCGTTCTCCTCATATGATGACACAAAACAGCGTCCCTGTAAATGTCTTTTCATTGATGAGAACAGGTAAAATTCCCACAGGGTTAAGTCTAGTGAACAGGGGGTATATGAAAGCACGATAATGCGAGTTTTGGCGAGGAGCTTCTTACCAATTGGGGATTGATGTGCTGGTGCATTGTCATGCAGAAGATACCACTGGTCACTCTGCCAGATCTGAAACCGTTTACGGCGATTGAATTCCCTCAAACGACGTCTTCGAGAAATGTGTGTCTTCAGGAATTTTTGAAAGTGTTTGACAACGATCTTTTCGAACACATTCAGACACTAACGCAACATTTTCTACGAACCGTGATGTCGGACATCCAACATTTTCATAATCTTCGTTGAATTATCGGCCCTCTTTTAAAACACCGATGTTATTCGTAGACCTAGGATCTTACTGTAGTAGATTCACCATAAACCTTACTTAGCATTTCCAAGTCTCCATTTGTGTTTTACCTTAGTTTTGACAGAATTTAATGTAAGCCATCTTTCTTACATCACAGAACAAAGCTAACTAGCTTCGAAAGATAACAGCTGCGCGTGCGATTCGTTCATGAACTTAACCAAACTGGACAAATAAAGAAAGGTTGGGAGAATCCCTTTCAAGTAGTTTAAAATAAAGGTACTTTTACTTTCATCGTCACCAACGGTCGCAGTCAACGAAATTTCGGATCGTACTACGTATAACTGATTATTTACAAAAGCGCAAATCACACTCGTCATAAGTAAGCTTTACAGAGTTCAAGAAACAGCTTTCTAAAGAATTCCACTTGAAAGAACTCAGACAGAGATAAAGTTTCTTATTTTGGAGCAAATGCCCACGACTGAACTCCTTTTTAAACCACACACAACTCAACCTTTATTTCAAAAGTCTTCTATAATGCCTTATGGCAGTTTTTATCAAAAATTGATCCAAGAGACATTTCGATGATTTCATCGAGATAATGTATTTTTTAATACTATTTTGTAGCCAAAAGCAATGCAGTAGCCAATCTGATAACCCTGATCACATATTCTATGGATGCTATAATCTTCTATAAGTTCGCATTGGGAAGCAAATTTTGTCAGTAACATCACAAAGGGAGTATTGCTGCATTAGAAAAACACATGTTGCGTGTTTCAGCATTTTAAATTGCAATTATTTTTTTTTGGGAGGGGGGACAATTAATTATGGACTTGATTATTTAAATGAACTTATAGTGCATTTTTAAAATGCATCAGTGCTCCGTGGACCGTGCATTGTGAACCATGAGAATAGTATATTGTTAATGTCAAATTATAAGAAACACTCTACAGACTCAATTCCATTTGATTCTACTGCTTGTTAAACACAAATGTGGTTAAAAAACTTGATTAGATTGTTATATTTATTAGAGAAATAAAATGCCAGGTATCAGGGTTTGCTTGAAACTTGAAACAAGTTTCAAAATATTGATTATCTTCAGTGATTCGTATATATCGTATCTTCATTAGATTGTTTATGAAAATATAAGGATACGCTCCCCTCATAGAGAAAATCTCTTAAAATTACATTAGAAAAATCAATAATAAAATGTGAGTCGATTATTTTTTGAAAAAAAAACCCATTAATCTTCTAAGACTTTTAGTAAAACTATTCAAAGCAAATTTAAATAAAGGATGTTTAAAACTAAAGAAAATTATAAATCTATAATTTCTTCTCAAATTAGCATTGCTTATAATTAGGTAAGAAATTTTTGAAACAGTATAACAATAACTGAGAAAAACCTATTTATTTTTGACTACCATCAAGTGTTTAAAGAAATAATATATATCTGAAATAAACAATGCCTCGAAATAACTATTCACGAAAATAATTTTTTCGTTTAACTTTATACCACGCAGATAAATAAACAGTGTTTGTCCACAGACCTTGCTGTCTGAAAAATAATCTCATTTTTGGTTGTTTTGTATTAAGCAAAGAAAATACAGCACACCCGAACTGTTAATACAATAGTACATCAAATTATCAAGTCAAAGATACTCAAATTAAGAAAAAGAGATTTATAATTTTTTTTTATTTACATTTATTAAGTGACTTTCTGTAAAAGTTATGAATTCCATATACTAAACCTAACATGAATTTTCATGTACAGTCCACTTAGGTCTCATTAAAACAAGTCTTCACGTTTCCAGACTTGAAACTCTTCATCACGAATCTCATTTAATCCGTATGACATGCTTGGAATGTGCCAGTCTACCATAAACCACCCTCACTTAAGCCAGTACAACGTGCATATGTGACCTGTTCTGTTTGAAGAGATGTCAAATTGATTCGTCTTCACATTGGAAATACTTATCTCGCACTCATACAACTGTGCTATATTCCTTACATAATACGTAATATAGTTTATTCATTGTCCCATTTTTAATGATAATCCCTACAACTGTTTTTATCTCTATTAAAGCACAATAGGTAGAAAATCTTTGATATATATCCCTACAGTTCAATATTTTTTAAAAATATAAGATTGGGTTTTGAAACAATGTCACAGCGTTTTGATTCTTATATGGTCATTCTATGTTTATTTTAATCATTGTTATGATTACCTTTTTTCAATTCCTAATATTAGTTCCAAAACTCCCTATACATAAAATACTTTCAAATAAATAATAAAATACTTTCTATTCATCCACTCAAGTTCAAATACATTTTTAAAACCTGTAGCGGATGACACCTAATGTTAATAGAAATTTTTCAAATATGAATTATTTAATTAAATTGAAAAATGAATAAATAGTAACAAACAAAAATAATAGTCCAATACCCTATATAGAAAGGAAAATGGAAAATTGCAAGGATAATCGCTTTCTATTTTGTCACTTAATATTGTGATTCTGTCATATGTATATACATATTTATATTAATTGTAACTATTTAAGAAAAAGTAACTCAAATCAAATTTTTCTTTTTTTGATCTAAGTAGGAATTTACTTTTTTTTATATATTACTTGTTGATGATATTTTTATCTATGATGTATTTTCATTTTTAAAGTTTTAATTTTATTACAAATATTTTGCTTTTCGTAATTTTTTCCTCATTTTTTATGCAAACATTTCTCTGGTTTTCAAAATTGAAACTATAAAATTTTATTTAATTTTGAATTCATTTATTTCTAATTGCTTAATTTATATTTCGCGCATAATTCTCAAATTTAGCTCCAATATTGATTTCTTATCTCACATTAAATATCTGAATGCTTTCAAAAAATATTTTTCTAACTGCAGCTATATCTAGGCCACGGTAGCCTAATTGTCATAGTCAGGCTCGAGGCGGGCATGTCATGAGTTTGAGCCTTATTGCCTCTAAAGACTCGCCATTTAGAGAGGCTAGCGCACCCAAAATATGTTAAAGCCCAATCATCCCGTTGGCTCTACATGAAATTCGAAGATGACAGTGCCAGTTCGGGTGTCTACCTCGTCACTTGACCATAATTCAAAATGATGAGGTCTGTAGCCAAAACCATTCGTATTGCCTTATAGTACGGCGTTAATAATCACCCACTCCCGCAAGCTTCTATTTATCGTAATTAACCATGCCTACGGTTAGAAATACAAGTAATATAAAAAAAAAAAATTTAAGTCAATTCCTATTTAGGTCAGCAAAGAAAAATATTATTTTAGTTAATTTTTATTAAATAGTTACGATTAATATAAATATGTGTATACATATGACAGAATAACAATATTAAGTGACAAAATATTCTTGCAATTTCTATTTTCCTTCCTATTTAGGGTGTTGGACTATTTTTTGTTTGTTTGTTTGTTACTGTTTATTCATTAAATAAAAATTTATTTATTCTGATGAAATAGTACAGTAAAAGAAAATCACATTCAGAAATTAGGCCATTCCAGGTGGGATTCAAACCCACGGCCTTTGGATTAGAAGTCCAACGCGTTATCCATTGCGCTACAGGGACACACCGAACGATTTTCCTTTCTATATATGTTGTTGGACTGTTTTTTTTTTTTTTTTTTTGTTTTCAATTTAATTAATGAATTAATATTTGAAAAAACTGTATTAACATCAAACGTCATCCACAATTTTAAAAAATGCATTTGGACTGAAGTGGATGAGAGAATAAAAAGTATTTTATTAAGGCTGTCTTCGGCTAATGTTAAAGAATAGGAACCAAATTCGGAATATTTTTTGTGATATAAAAGTATTCAAGCATTAATATTATATTCTGGCTTCAGTATCCTATAGAGAATCACTTATTTTATCATACTACTCATTATTATCCGAGTTGACACATTTTTTATTTTATAAAATGTGTTTCGCATTTTTTTCCCTATACCATAATGCTAAATTAGCTATCCCTTTACATGATAAAAGTAAAAACTAATTATTTATGAAATATTTTGAATTTTTAAAAACACTATATTATAGACAAATGCTTGAGTTAGAACAAATTTTTATAAAAGCTAAGGCTTTTTTTCTGTCCGAAAATGTGCTCCGCGTCAAGTTCATGCTCTCGTATATTTGCCGAAAACAGCCTTAACGATTGAAACTTTGAATAAGATTATATATATATATATATATATATATATATATATATATATATATATATATATATATATAACCCTATATATATATATATATATATATATATAGGGAGAGAGTGAACTAATTTTAGAAATCGAAAAAATCTCCTACATGTTCTATAATATCAGTCAAATTTTACGTTTACCTTTTATTCAAAGAATAGGAAAATTAAAAAACAAGTAAACAAATGACATTAATGAGACTTTTTTACATAAGATTTCTTGAAATAGTTTATTTTCAAGGTATGTGGTCAAAAAAGAAAGTACGTTTCATATATAAAAATTAGAAAGTATAAACCATAAAGAGTAAAAGAACAATTAAGGTAAAAGTATCATAAAAGTGAAAATATTGTCCTTTTTCCTCCTGTGATTATATCGATTTCTTGAAGGAACTTAACAAGAAATGGTACAACAAATTAAAAAAAAATAATAATAAATAAACTTTCGTATTTTTATTTTGCTATGTATTTTCTCACATTACGTTTTTTTCAACTATTAATTTTTTTCACTAGAATTCTAGAATTCCTGTTAATAATACTTAATGCCCCTTTTTCACAAAACTTTCCAAAAGAAGTGTATAATACTTTAGAAGAATCGATTTTTAATCAAACAAGATGTTATTATCTTGACTGTTTCCGACTTATTTTTCACCCCTTACAATCATGAAGTCATTGTAATTCTTGTTTCTCTAATCGTCAAATGCTCATGAAATTGTTTTCCAACGAAGTAAATGAAAAAGACTTTTTGAGAGTAAATTTAGATGATCATTTTGTAATCGGAATGTCACAGAAGAGATCGCTTACTCAGATCTTTGGCGAGCTAAATTGCCGAGTGGCACGAAATATTCCCATCAAGGTTTGAAAAATGAGTTTTGTTTCGTTCAAAATTAACGTGTTAAAGAACAAAAATATGAAAAACGTTCATGATTTTTTTTTTGGTTTTAGAAAACTGGCATTTTTATGTTAAAACTGGAGTTAATATCTATTGTTATTTGTGACTTTCTCTTACTAAACTACAATGGAAATAATTTTAGATTTTAATAAAAAAACTGCCATTGCATTCTAATTTTTAAGAATTCAAAAATTGTTAAATTAAACCATTAAACTTAAGATTTTTTAATCAGTAGTTAAAATATTTTGATATTGTGATGGAGCTTGAATGAGAAATAGAAGCAAATTTCTTTGGATATTTGTGATTTGCTTACAATTATTCTTCATTACAATAATTTGTTTCTTTTCCAAGTATTTGCAAAAAATATATTGCTATAACTATGGGTTAAAAACGTCTAACAGGAAAAAGGCTTAGGATTTTGTTGATCAATAAAATGTGCATATATGACTAAGTTGAGATGGATGTGAAAACGTAAATTTTAAGAAAATAAACAACAAAATGCAAAACATATTAAATTGGTATATTTGATAGGCTTTTTTCTATTTGTTTCTTTTATCCTAATGTTATTTTGTTTATCTTGTTACAATATTTACTATCAAACAGGATTGCATTAAATTTCTAATGCGCTTGATGATTCGTTTAAGGCAGCTCAGAACATGATTTATTTTGTCTAAATTGATTGGCTAAAAGATCAGAGGTGATGAACCTCTATTGATAAACGTGCCATTATTTTTACAAAGAAATGTTTAAGGTATTAGACTACGTTCGGAACCGTGATTTTGCAAAAGCGTATACATGAACAATATTTATGATATATAGTATCTTAGATTAGAAAATGTATATAAAATTGTTTCAAGAATAGTATTACAATAAAAAATTATTTAAGTACAATATTTTGACAAAAAAAGGAAAAATAGAATGAAATATTTTCAAAATATCCTTTTGTGAAAAATGCTTCTATTATAATAATATTTCACCTGTATATAGCTCAGACCTCCGTACAGAGGCTCAACTAGACTTTTTGAAATATACAAGTTAGAAGTGGGTTTATCCATGTTTTACGACAACAGAGGGGGAAATTTTAAGAAAAAAACACCGATAATTATTTCAATGGGTGGTAACTCTGGAAATGGAGTGAATTTTTCCAAAATCATAGTTGAGCCTGTGTACAGAGGTCTGAACTGTATACAGGAAAAATATTATTATAATAGAAGCATTTTTCGCAAAAGAACATTTTAAAAAACGGCTATTCTAAGTTAATTTTTTGCCGAAATATTGCATTTAAATATTTTTTTTTGTAACAATGTCCTTAAAACAATTTTATACATGTATTCTAATCCAAGTGACACTAAATATCATGAAAATTATCCATTTGTGTGCTTTTTTAAAATCACGGTTCCGAACGTAGTCGGATACCTTAAGGAGGTATTAACGTGCCGTCAAATAATTTTAACTAGTGATTGTTGGGAAAACAATAAAATTATACACTAACAATTCAGAACTCTTTCTTTACTACGAACAAATTAATTTTATACTGTATAGTAGTATGGATTTTAATTATATATATAATTTAAATTAAAGCAACATTAGCGTGTCTTCTATCGTTGCAGATTAAATGAGTGAGTGTGTGAGTGAATATTAACGTCACCACTTTGCTCAGCTATTGGAGGGCCTTTGCCGACAGAACTCGTAAATTTGAACCATGGTCAACTGACCAGGACTGCACTTGACCATGCAAATAACTTATGTTAGAATTGCAAAATATTACTTTTAACAGAATGCATGCTGAACTGGAGTCATCTGATAAACGTTTTCTAAGCGATTCTTTAATGTTCATCCTTGAAAATAATGACTAGTAGGCTAAGTAGAGGAAAATATGATTAAAATTGTATGAGTCAGCTTCCTCAAACAGTTAAATGTAACTGTAATCGAATTCCATGTTACCAAAAATTCGTTAGTAGCATTTTTACTTATATTGCTTGTTAATCTTTGTTTCAATCAACTCGAACTTTTTACTTATTTCAATAGACTTTTGAATCCATATTGAAATAGACTGGTAATCAATCAGTTGCATTTAAAATTCTTCAATTTCCAACCAATCGAATTGGAACAAGTTCAGCTTATTACATAAATTTACATAAGGATACATAATAAACTTGAGAGTTTCCGATAATTCTTTGAACTGAGGAAATCTTGCTGAAAAATTCCTTGATTGAAAAATCAATTACTGAAATATGTTCTTCAATAACTTTTCTTTCGTCTAGTGTCTCATGTACATCGAAATATTTGATACTTTTTTTTCAAATTCGGGAAGAACTTGTAATTTCTTGTAATAATATCGTTTCTGAAAACATGCAGTTTGGCGTGGAAAGCGTGAATAAGATCCATCATGACATTAATTGTTTTATTTGTGCCTTGAAGATTGAATAGTTGAAGGTTTAAGTCTGTAAAAACATCAATTTTAAAAGCCACATCCAATAACTGTGAATATTGTTCAATTTTCCCTTCATTTTGCTGAAAAAACTGATTTCGTTCAAACAGTCAACAAATCTTTGAAGTACGTTCCCGAGGGTCAACCAGCGAACATTATTATACATTAGTCAACCATTATAAACCGAGTTGTCTTCATCCAACAAAGAAAACTTTTGCTTATTTAAAGCCTGAGACGATGTGCGGTTGAAGGTTTTCATGACTAACGCAAGTACGTTAACAAGAGATGTTAAACTACTCTTGGCACACAAGGCTTACTGCTGAATAATGCAGCGGCCTTCAAGAATCAAATGTCCCACATTTGTTTGAAATCAACTTATGAAACCGTTTTTTTTCCAACACATTTGGAGAATCATCATTTGTTACTGAAACTTTTTTTTTTCTTCCAAGAGAATTTCTTTCTCAGAAAGCAAATTTTTAACAGCCGTACAAACTTCCTTTACACGTGCAAGAGAGGACTTTGAACCTAAGCATATTTGACATGCATCAATCCCTCTTCAGTGACAATAGGACTCGAGTTTGCGCGATCAAATTGAGAAAAGCTTATTTATGAAAATCAAACAGAAAACGAATACCTAACAAAGCATTAATTCCGATTTAGGACTTGATACTAGAGTTAAAGTAAACTTATGGTATATTAACTCTTTGCCCTTAAAGTTTCCAGGTAGATTTACAAATAGGTAAATATTTTTTATGAAATGATCGGTGAGCAATCTTGCTTCTATTTCATTGGTTCCTAACATTTTTAACTCATGAGCCCTTTTTTTTATAGTCAAAACTTGCCCACGAATACATTTTTATAGTCAAAACACCCACGGGCACCTATTTATAGACATAACGTCCAAGGACACCTTTTTATGGACAAATCTTGCCCATGGACCCCTTTTAAAGTCAAAACTTGCCCAAGCCCTCCCCCCCCTTCCAAGTGAAAAAGCTATATAAATGCATAGTATAAAAATTAAAAATTTAAAAAGTAACATCTTGTTGAAGAATTATTTATTCAAAATTATAACTTTTGTTCAGAATAAAATTTTAAAAAAATAACGACTTGGATGAATTTGATGAGATTCTATGATTGTATTTATGTCCGTCTAAATGTCTTTGAGTAGTAATCGCAAATCTCCACTAGCGCTAGTTTTTAATTGGTTTCTTTTCTTTCTTTCTTTTTTTTGTGATGTTTTTTTTTACGGTACAGAATCCACGTTCTACTAAATTGGAAGAGGGAAAGTAGTTAATAATTTCTATACAATAACCCATATTGCATGATGTAAAATTGGAATCTGTTTTTATAATCAGAATGTGTAGTACCCTTGTTCAAACATTGGCTTAGGTCTCTCATTTGTGGATAGTTCAATAAGATCCTCTTGTATTAGTATGGATTCATTTGTGTTTGGGATCTGTAATAGTCCACATGCAAATGGATTCAACACCCACTCGGGAATGTCTAAGTGAGTTATTGTCTTTTAATTAAATTTCTATAAAAGTAAAAATCGATCAAAATATTTTTTTATTTCATATTAAACCTAGCGTGAAGCCTTTGATGTTTCTCAGGGACCCCCCAAATCAGTTTTTCGTTTCCACGGACCGCCTGACTAATATTGGTCACCATAGGATGTCTGTAGGGACCACTTTGGGAACCCCTGTTCTATTTGATATAAAAAGATAATAGAGTTACTACGAAATCAAAGATAGCAAATTTATACTAGGTACTCAATAAAACTATTTCTTTATTTTGTGTAACTCGTTATAGTAGAACGACCAAAAATATTATATATACTGCTTTTAAAATTGTGCACTCAAGTACTCCAAATGTTCTACGAAAAACGGAAGTTCAATTTGTGGTGGTGTTTTCAAATTTCAAAGAAAACATTTCTTCTATCGGTTGCATTTGCATAAACAAAATATCCGAATTAGAGTAAAGAATTCCGAAAGCAATCTGGAGGTTTATATATATATATCCAGAGTAAGAAAAGAAAATTACTTGGAGGAGAAGTCACTTGGTTGAAACGTTTCTTTGGGTTGTCTTTCTCCTGGGAAGCGACTCCGAGTTTCATCGCTATCCAGTCATTTTTAATTTCTTGCAGTGTTGCAAAAGAAAGCTGTTAGTTTTTGTTTTGTTTTTTCTTTTTTCCGTTTCGTAATGGTAGTGGGGTTTTGTAGAATTAAGTGAACTAAAAATATATGAACTCTTGTTTTTCATATTCTTTCTTAAGAAAAATTCTATCGAAACAAAACATAAAGGCATATAAACATTACTTATACACTGAAGAGTAAGAAAACTGGTACAGGCATGCGTATGCAAATAACAAGATATGGAATGAGTAAATGAATACAAACGTCACACTGTTTTAGCTACACGAGGGCTTTTGGGGATGGATCTCGTAATTTTGAACCATGGTTAAGTAAAGAGGACGACACCTGAGCTAGTACACCCTCTCCTAACTACCACACCACACCACACCAACGGGAGGATGTTTCAGCTCTCGAGAGATTTAACGTGCATCACGCGCTGCCCTACACGGCGGGACTTTAGTGGTACTGGGCTCGAACTCATGACATGCCTGCCATGATCCGATACCTTGACCACTGGGCTACCGCAGCCCAACAAGATATGGAACCAATCAGAGTAGGGCGCTGCGGTTGACAAAGTCTGTATAGGACAACAAGTGTCTGGCATAGTTGTTGATAGGTTACTGCTGCTACAATGGCAGGTTATGAATATTTAAGTGATTTTTTTAAACGTGGTGTTATAGTCGGCGCACGAGAGATGGGACATGGCATCTCCGAGGTAGCGATGAAATTTGGATTTTCGCGTTTAACCATTTCACGAGTGTACCGTAAATATCAGGGGAATCTGGTAAAACATCAAATCTACGACATTTCTGTGGCCGGAAAGAGATCAAGTAATAACGGGAACAACGGAGACTGAAGAGAATCATAAAGCGAGACAGACATGCAACCCATCCGGAAATTGCTGCAGAATTTAATGCTGGGCCATCAACAAGTGTCACCGTGCAAACCATTCAACGAAACATTATCGATATGGGCTTTCGGGGCCGAAGGCTCATTCGTGTCCCTTTGTAGACTGCACGACACAAAACTTTACGCCTCACCTGGGCGCGTCAACACCGACATTAGACTGTTGATGACTGGAAACACGTTGCCTGGTCTGACGATTCTCGTTTGCAATTGAATCAAGCTGATGGATGTGTACAGGTATGGAGACAACCTCATAAATCCACGAACCCTACATGTCAACAGGGAACTGTTCAAGCTGGTGGTGATTGGGGCATGTGTAGTTGGCATGCTATGGGACTCCTGATGTGTCTAGATACGACTCTGATAGGTGACAGGTACGTAAGAATCCTGTCTGATCTCCTGCACCCATTCAGGTCCATTGTGTACTCCGCCGGACTTGGGGGAATTTCAGCAGAACAATACGACACCCCCACACATCCAGAAATGATACAGAGTGGCTCCAGGAGCACTCTTCTGAATTTAGACACTTCCGCTGGTCACCCAAATCCCCTGACATGAACATTATTCAATATATCAGGAATGCCTTACAACGTACTGTTCAGAAGAGATCTCCACCCCCTCTTATTTCTAATGATTTAAGGACAACCCTGCAGGATTCATGGTGTCAATTCCCTCCAGCACTACTTCAGACATTAATTGAATCCATGACATGATGTGTTGCGGCACTTCTGCTTGCTCGTGAGGACCCTACTCGATATTGGGCAGGTGTACCAGTTTTTTGGCTCTTCGGTGTATGTAAATACAAGGCCTGAAATTTTCTGAGAATGACATTCGACTTGATGGTGGACCTGAAAAGTTAACTTATTTGAGGAAAAATAAGTGATGTTTTGATTCTTTTATATATAAATATTTTCTGAGAATAAAATAATTTATAAGAAAATCATTAAAGAACGGAAGTATAGTGTTCATAATTTATTTTTTAAGCTACTTTTATAAAATGTATGCTATTCTAGAAACTAGGAGAATGTTAGTTACCGCAAATTCTGGCGTACATTCACTGCCAGTAAAATTGATATATCCATCATCAATAGCCGAATTACAAAATCGAGTTTAAATTATTAGAAACATTCCTTATATTTTATTCGTAAAAGCAGAAAAGCGGAAAAACCTTTTATTTTCATGTTTCACTCTTTTCTAGAAATTCTCTAATGTTTCTGATACAGTCAATTTTTTAATTTATTTGCCTTTTCTTAGGCTGTGAAGGCCCTGCATCATTTTTAAAAACAGATATAAAATTTTTTTAGCACAAAACTTTAATACCAAGCACGTAAATTATAAAAATAATGTTTCATTAACGTGCCTCAAAAACCTTTTCGTTCAACCTCTAAAACCGCACTAAAAATAAAGCATATAAATTATCATAGTCGATTGTCATATCAGAGCGGCGCAGCAATACGAGACAGATCCATGCGGACTCGCCAGAAACGCCAGTGGCAGCAAATGTGATAATGTACCCTGCCGTTTAACGCTCACTTATATTTTTAAGCTGCTTTTTAAAACATTTTGGTTATTTTCACCGTATTGCACGCATCCCCTTTTTTAGGAAGAAACTTGAAATGTACGTGTACAATGCTCTACGTTATGAAGTCATTTATTCAAGGTATTATAACAATCTTTTGAAAATATACTTATAGAACTACAACCCCTTAAAATCGAAAAGAATGTATTTTCTTTCAAATAAACAGTATTTTGATCTTTGTGGAAGTGTAATTGTTTTTATACTAATCATTTTTTTAAACTATTATTTTTATAACAAGCTTATGACACGCACTCGCTAATTTCGATCTGAGTTTTTGTGTCAAAATTGCGCGCTATATGAAGTATCATCAAATATTCGAATTTAGAAATATTACATTGGCAGTATTGTAATAGGCACGAAAATCATATGCATATGAGTTACTTTGGTAACCACTTTAATATATTTAACAAAGCAAAAACGAGAACAAAATATTGTATACTTCGAAATACCATCAAAGCATTAAAGCGAGTTTCTTACAGAATAATAACCATAGCTATACGCGATTAAATAATAAAAAATTAGAGACATTTTCTCATTGAAAATTTCCAAAATTGTTTGTGTATCATAGCTTTATATAAAAATTGCGCGTTAAATTCGAAAATTCTTCTGTAGAACTATTGGACTATTTTCTTTGATAAATAGTCTGGTTTTATAAACTATAAGGGGGCACTTGTATAAATTGCCTTAAATAATCTATATAATAGAAATAAAAATGCGAGTACTTAACGTAATGGCAATGTATTAGAGTAAAATAAATTTAAGTACTTTTTAATGAAAAAAAATTATTTTTTATACAACTGACGTAATCTATATTGGACTCGAGAAAGTTTAGGTCTTTTGCCAGTCTTAAGTTTATTATTTGTTATTCTGCTTAGTCATAATATTTTACAAAGCATTTCATAATAAATCTTGATATTCTGTCAGATCAAATATGCCTATCTAATTACTTGCAGGAGATACAGTTTCTACATTCAAAAACAAGATATGATACTTTTTATTTTGTTCTAAAACGTCTGGGGTGGAGTTTGTTTATTTCTGCGCTTAGCTATAGGAGTTTGAAACCGTGTGTATCTATAAGTATTACGCATTCGTTATAAAGCCTATAATCGAAAATATTAATTTAAAACCTATAGTTGCGCTTTGTTAATTAAATCAAACATATTACTTCCCATATAAACTTTATTGCCGGGGTCTGAGCACAATAATAATAATTTGTTTCTAAAATTCTTACGGTACAATTTTATGTGACTTAAAATTGACTTTATTTGACTTTAAAGAATTCTGCTACAATTCCTTCACATGGAAGTTTCCTTAAATAATATTTCTTATTTTTAAAAAGTAGATAATTAATTTGTATTAAAAAAAGAGTTCAATAGCACGTTTTTTGGTCGGTAAAGTTGTAGTTCAAAGTAGATTCACAAATCATGAGAGAAAAAGCAAAGTTCTCATATAACTCATTTTGTTGTATTTATATACTTTTAAATGAGGATTTAATCTACTAGAAGTTATGCAAGGCACAGAGACGTGTTTATGTCTTATATAAATTATAGATTTGATGAATTTAGTAAAAGCCTTTTTTTGTTGGGTGACGATAGTTTTTTCAGTTTTATTTTAAAAAGTCTGCAACGTCCAAATTTTGGATTGGACTCATACTTAATTAAGTCTTGCTTTAGTCCGCTTGTATTATAATGCCCTGATTTTATAACAGAACAGGAAGATTTTAAATCAAATTGTGATTAAACAAATTAAGCCAGAACTCTTCCATTTTGCTACGTAACATAAACTTGTACATTATTTTACAAAGATTTTAATTTGATGGGATTTTTTAAGATCGACCAAAGCCCAATTGTTTGTATACAGAAGCATCATTTAATTCTTGAATCCCCGTATATGCACGAACTCTCGTTTAAAGTTATTTGCGGTCCGTACGTACAAAACTGAACCATAAAAAATATGTCAAATTGTACGTTTGAGGCATAATGCTGCTAAACATCCTTCGATATATTAGTGTTCATGTAAGAATAGGATGGAAGTTTAAAGAAGGGTATGTGCCAGCTTAGGTATCAATGTCGTCTATTGATCATGGATTAAAATTACGAGGGCATTTTTCAGTATCATTCATATAATTTTAAGTGCTGTGTTGATGAAAAAAGAAAACAATCTTACAAGGAAAATGAAGAATCTTCTCTTCTTCCATACCCAAGGTAATAGATTAAACGCTTTATTGTGCAATAGCTCAATTATTCAAAAACGGCATTAATTCGAACCCAATCAGTTTAACTTGATATCATATGTATATTTAAATCAAAAAATCCAATTTCTAGTCAATACATTAATTTTGGATGTATTTAAATACATTTGTTGAAATTTATCTCCTATTTGATAATCCTCTGCAAACGTATGCTTCGATCTTCATTCAGTTTGACCTATAGAGTTGGTTAGTTTTGAGTCCGTTTTAGCTAGGGTGGAATTTTTGGCTGTGACCATGTCCATCTTTTGTCCCAACAGTATGTCGTTGGATAATGGAAAAAGGATAACGTGCTGATCATGCGCTGAACAGGGTAGATCTTCGGAGTTAAGAAAGTATGAGGTAGTTTACTAACCCCTACTTTTTTTTCAACCTTTAAACAAGGGTATAGTCAAGTTGTGAACAAGTTTTAAAAGGCCAATGTTGTTCTGAAAACAGTTAAGAAAAGAAACGTCCTTGGGGTAGATTTTTGAACCAATCCCGCTGTTCAAGAGATTATTCTTGGGGCTGCAGTAGTCCAGTGGTCAGGATATCGGATCATAGCAGGCATGTTATGAGTTCGAGCCCAGTACCACTAAAGATCCACCGTGTAGGGCAGCAATGCACGTTAAATCTGTCGAGAGCTGAAACGTCCTCCCGTTGGTGTGGTAGTTAGTAGAAGAGGGGGGGATGCCAGGTCAGGTGTCGTCCACGTCACTTGACCATGGTTCAAAATTACGAGGTCCGTCGCCAAAAGCCCTCGTGTAGCTGAATAGTGCGACGTTAATATTCATTCATTCATTCCTTCAAGAGATTATTCTTTTAGGTTTATGTACTAAATTATCGTCCTTTAAAGAATTAATTAATGTATTTTTTTTCCCTCGAGAATTGATTCATATTTGAGTTTTACCTTAGATCAAGTACTTAAAACTGGAATGGGTTGCCCGTAACGAGAATAACTTTCTGCGACCTAACATAAGACGACGTACTAAACATTTGAAATTTCATTGCTATTATTTTTAATTATGCAAAATCATTTGTAATGAAACACAATAATCATCAAATGCCCATCTAAATTTCAAAGTAAATGTTGAAGCAAATTTGAAGTTTGCCAGCCGTATTTTGAAATATTGAAAAGGTTTTTTGTATCGCCATATATTTTTGAAAGGAAACAACTTTTCAGGGACAGCAATTATTTTAACTTTTCTAAGCAAATATCTTATCATATTTATATTTACTGATTTTCACTACAGGTCAGATATAATAGCAAACTTTTATAGAACTATTGTAGATGTTGGAAGACCAGCGATGACAAAATTTAGGAAAAATAACAGAACATTTATAATTGTAAATAAAGTAAAGTAATTTAGTTTTGTTGTTGTTTTCTTAGACATTTTGCGCAGTTATTTGAAATATTAACCTAAATTCCTTACATGAAATAAAGAAGTAAGCTATTGACATTGATTTAATTATAGATTTGAGCTTTCATCTACTGGACAGCAAACATAGGACTTCTTGAGCTTCAGACAACGAAAATGAAATTCTACATTTTCGTTGTTATTAGAGACTTTTTATGTTCCTATCACTGCAAGTTTTGACCAGTTGGAGATGGAGTCGACACAGAGTTATAGATTTTTTATGTAGATAATGCATTTCTCTTTTTTATTTGGGCTGTGTTTATTTGGCATTTCTCTTTACCTTTCTGAGTTAGAAATGCTTCCGTTAGACAGATTGACTGGCCTGCGATATGAGCCTCACCTTCCCAGACTTTCAAGTATTTTGACATCCATTTCCCCAAAAGGGCACATCCGTAAGGGGTATCACTGATACAAAAATATATATGCTGTCGGAGATCATTTCTACCATTTTCAACAATCCAAGTGCTATATTTCTTCAGGAGAAAGTTTACAGAGTTGAAAGTTTATTTTATTTTTTGCTTCAACTTTTTAATTTCCTTTTTTTTGTATCGAGAATGTGAAACAGTTTAGCCTTATATCTTCTTTCTGAAGCATGGAAATGAATTGAATTGTTAAGTGCTTAAAATATGGTAATAATATTTCTTATATAATATATTATTTCTTGTAAGAAATGAAAATTTCAAGGTAATGAAAGTGAAATAATTTTTACCGAAAGAAAAAATTTAACAAAATGTTAACTTTTATACTTATTTTTCAAGATATTACATCAAATTATAGAGAAATATATCCTGATTTTGTAAAAGCATTAAAAACCATTTTTTTGGTAGAATCCCACTGTAGTTTAGTGTTGTGTGTTTAATGTGTTTTTATATAAGTTTAGAAATATATTTCAGTGTATATATATATATATATATATATATATATATATATATATATATATATATATATATATATATAACAGCTACAATGTGTTATTTTATACTACACTGATTTTAGGAAGATTTTCGAAACATTAGTTTTATGTTTTAAATTGATTTATGACTCAACATTAAAATTTCATTTATGTTTTTTTTTAGAATATCTTTTCAATTTTTTTGTAAAATTTTATACTCTTGTTGAATAAAATTCGATTTAAAACAAGCAATTTTAAATTTAGTAGTTAAAATTGTTTTTCTTAAATCGCGCTTTATATTCAAAATTATATTTTAATTTTAAACCTAATAGTTAACATTTGCACGCCTTTCTGCTAAAACTAAAGCACCATAAAAATAGACTTTTTCTCATTGACGTAAGCCACGTGTAAACTTGATATTCAACATAACAAAATGTTAAGAGTTAGACTTTTATTGAATTTGAATAATTTTCTCAACTTTCAAAAAATGAAAACTATTTTCACGCATTAGAATAAATTTGTGATGTAACATGTAAATTGGAGAGTGTTCTATATATATTAGCTGGTATACCCATTTTTCGCAAGGGTGAATTAAAAAATTAAAAACAATACGGATTGAATTTTAAGTCTGTAGATCAAATAGCTGATAAAAGGGAAATTTTTTTTTATTATTTATAACTCCCCGTAACTCTCTTGTGGGTCGATTTTTGAAAACACCTTCCTAAGCTGATTTCTACTCATCAAAAATAACACATTGTTACTCATTTTGTGTAATAAACACTTAAAATAGTATAAATAATTTATATCTGAATGAATAATACATTAATATTACTTTCTGTTGTATTTATTTTATGTTAAACTTGTAATAATCGCAAGCAACATCGTTCTTTACATTATAATGGCGATTCAATAGAAACATAGCAAAATGTTGTTGATGGAGCCTAGTTCACATCATTTTTGGCAACCCTGTTGGCAACTTGGTGATTGAATGAAGAAGTTGATACGCTGTAGTGCCACCTGGTGGGGAGCTGCAACAAAAAGGATAACACAAAAACCTTCTCCACAAAAAATACATATACATATTCAATTTTCATAGTGATCGGTTGAACGGTGTTGGAGTGATGCGATTTCATATACAAACATCCATTTATATACGTATATATTACATTTGAAATCTAGCTAACTGTTTGATTTCAATTCAGAAAAGTATGAATCGGAGCTAAATACTATTTGCTTATTCTAAAGAGTTTTATACCGAGTGCGCCAAGATCATTGGATCAAGCTTTAAGGGGAGGTAGGGGATATAACATGGATGCAGATTTGCATAGCAACCTATGGTCGGAAACCTCTTTGTTCGGTGCTAGGTTCACAAGAGCCTTGAATTAATCATACATGCATTACCGCAGGCCCCACTAATAACCCCTTTTGCATTCTTTATCATTAAATACTAGTTCTGATTATGCTGATAAATTATTTTGAGTATTATTTTAAAATTCAAAAATATTTTTTATTTGAACTTTTATTGTATGAAGTAAGGAATACAGTACAATAATAATTTTAAATTATTATTGAAAAATTGAATTAAATAAGGAGAATTAAAGTAGCAAAAAAATATGTATACCTTAAGAGGATTACATCAAAATAAAATAATAAAACTTTACTCATATAAAAAAAATGATTACAAGAAACACGAATTCGCCATTCTCTTTCAAATTTAAGTATATTCATTTTCATTGCAAAAGGAATCCAATAATTTTCATTGTGAAACATGAAAGAATGCTACATTTATACAAAATACTCAAAAAAATACAAAAAGGAAATTCTACTGACTCAAACTTAACTTCTTTCCTCCTCTGCGATTCCTACCCAGATAAACACGCACATACTTAACTCGTCAATCAAAAGAAGATGTCAAGCTCTCGTGCAACGCCGATGGGAAATTCACAAAATTAATAGGTTCCACAACAGATAATTTCCTACAAGACTAAATCACTATTTTTCGTGAAAAGATAAACTCTGAAATTGGCTTTTTGAATTTGCTACGAGATAACAAGACTTTTATTCATAAAGTATGCGAGTAAAAGTAACTTTTCAAGTAAAATAAGAATGTTATTTTGTAAGAGAACGCGAATAAAATGAGTTGTTGAAGAATGGTTTATCTTAACTTATAGCAAAAAGCTTGATGAAATATGATTTAAATAAAATTGAAGAAAACTATACGAAGCTTTTTTTTTGGAATAACATGTTTGACAGTTGAATAATCTGACAAATCTTGTTAAACAATTTTTGAATAGAAACAATGCTCAAGTAGTTCAAGGAAATTAATTTATTGTATGTGTGCACTAGTTTATATAATCTTGATTGAATTAATATTTTCCTTCAATTGGTAATTTTTTTTCTATGTGAAAAATCATGTTATCTTCACGAAGTTAATAATATTGTACACAAAAAGATTTTCAATTTTTAAATGTTTTCTTGTCAGTGTGATTCGCTTAGCGTATGGATGTTATCGTTAATGTGTTATATTCGAAACCTGCAACTTAATAATTCTCTATTAAGACAAGTAATATAAGTATACAAGACAAGTACAAATGCATTACAATGTTTCTCTAATTACAGAGTCGAAGAAACATATCGCAACACAAACTATCCTTGACAATACAAATTATTCCTTAGTCATTGAGCCATTATAAAACAGTTGTCTTCACCTGGTCATCGTCGTAAAACAGGATTCTTCAAGAACAAAATTCCTCATCTTAACCTTTCAAAGAGTTTTTGTATCGCACGTATCTTGCAAACAGGAAAATTCACAATGGATTCAACGTTGTCGAGAGCGAGCCCTAATGCGAATAAAAACCCTCCATATAGAGCAGTGTAGCGTATTGGGTACGAAAACTCACAGTCACAGGCTAGAGATATACATATATACATTTTATTTACAAGAACATCTAAAAAAATCTTACATACAGACCACGATTTGCCTTCTGCTTTCAGCCCGTCATCCTCAAAAACCGGTCCTCTCGCATGTCCCTCTCTAGAGGAGTCTATTTGGAACGTTAGGGGAAAGGCATTTTGAGCAGCCCTTCTCCCCTACAATCTCAGGCAGTACACCATCCGCTCTCCGATTACGACATCATGTGTTGTCATAATAATCGTTACAACAGGCATGTCAAACTCACACGATATTAATGCGCCGCATGGTCTATTTTATTATAAGTTGGAGACCACATGTTTTCAATCTTCAAAAAATAAACAAAATGCGATTTTTATAATGTATTATGCATTTATTTGACTCAATATATTGTTTTATTATATATACGTAGTTTTTTATACTTCATGTTATTTTTAAATTTATATTCTAAATATTTTACATTCTTTTTTTTAAAAAAACATTAGAGTACAAAATCCAATTTAACAATATTTTTTTTGAAGATATTTGACGTCATTTTCTTCACAAAGCAAGTCATCAAGTTTTGATTGAAAGTATTCAGCTGTACAATTTTTAAAATTGACGATAAATGTTGATTATTTAATCTTGACTTTTCTGACGTTTAGCTATTTTGCATTGAATAAAATAAATACTCGCATAAATAAGAACTTCCAAATACGGCCATTATTCGCAAAACAAACGATAAATTTCTGGAAACTGATTTACTCTCTAAGAAATATGAATAAAAATCTAGAATTCCAACTTTCATAGATCTTTGCTTCAACAAAGAATCACATTGGGTTTCAATTGGTCTCGTACATAAGCATTCATCAACAATTTCAATATCGATTGATACAGGTACGGTGAAAGTCCGAAATTGTAACTCTCCCATCTTTTAAAGTCAGAAAATCTTCGATCTATTATTCGATTTATAACAATTAATTTAGTGAGCATATTCAGTAAATTTTAATTTATGGGATTTAATCACTACATATTGAAAGCTTTCAAAGTAAAATACATTTTCATTTTCTATTTATTTTCGCCAAAGTAATATGTTTTAATAGTATTTAATAGAGTTGTAACAACATGATTTTCGCCTTAAGTTTAAAATTAAGTTGATTAAGATGTAAATATCAACTGAGAAAGCCAGGTCATTTATCCATTGTCCGTCTTTTAATTCAGCACATTTATGATTTTTGTTTCCCAGAAGCTTGTAATTTCATCCAGCAATTTGAAGAATCGGTTTAACACTTTGATTTGAAAGCCATTGAACTTTCGTCTATTATGGGGATCGCTGTACCCACTTTCTTTATCTTCCAAAAATGAAGAAAATTGACGATGATTAAGTCTATGCTCTCGAATTTAATTTGCAATTTTGGTGACTATTTTTGAAGCATAGTCTTATATATAAAACTTCGGAGCACAATACGTGCTGGGGAATAATACAATGAAACTGTTCAAAATTATTATTTCCATTCTGTTTTCATGTTTTTTTTAACCTTGCAACAACTCCTTTAGTAATGGCAGTTATATTAGAGGTGCATCATCATACTATACAAACCAAATTTTCCAATGGTAATTTATATTTCTTCAAAACATCTATAAGTACATTTAAAATACCAGCCCCGATGGCTGTATTATGAATGCAAAGTTGTTCACTAAATTTTGTAACTAACACCGCATTCATGAATCAAAAGGACTAGTTGAGCGAAATTTCGAGCATACTGAAATACATCAAGTGTGTTGTTTTCCCTGTAATGATACACTACTTGTGGAGAAAAGTTTTCCAGGGAAAGAAATCTTATCAGCATTAATTTGAGTGATGGCAAACCTAGCAGATGTAAGCAGGGTAACCAGATGCGCAACAAAAATGGCGAAAAATTACTCGCTAAGGAACCAAGGAGAATTCTCTGGAATTGACTTTTCTTAAAATTTCCGAGAGGATGTAGAAGAGACCTCTGAGTTTAGAAGTAAGTCAGTTGAGATTAGAACCTTCTTGTGCATTGTTTGTGATAGAACAAAGAGATTTTACTTGCCTGAGTTCCTGCTAATGCAACTGTTCTACAGACGTTTTTGAAGCGCTGAAAAGCTTGTTTTTAATGAGTAGATTTTCAAATATTGTAAATAACAAGTTTTAATATTTCTCTTCGAATATACTTCTATCTGTCTTCATATAGCCATTTGCTTGTCCTTGTACATTAACAAATATGATATTATTCAATTAATTAGAGTCGTTTGCTGTCTTACACCCATACACCCTCAGGGGGGTCAACTTCTTTAGGTGGGTAAGGGTGTCACAATCCCGAGGTACCCTAGTGATTTTATCCTTTTCCCACGGGGTTTACTATCTTTGGTAAACACGGGTGTCACGACCTCGGGGTACCCCAGTGATCATTCTCTATTTTCGACCCTCCATCTTGTCATCCAATTTCTCCTTTTCTTCTTTTCCCGTCCAGACCACAGACCTATGAATGTTTTGCGCAGTATAGCGAAAACTGGCTCTTGCGCCATAAAACACCAAACTCATCATCACAACCCATACGAATTTACAAAAATACAATTTCGTTTTAATATAGGTACACATGAATTCAAGTGAGAGATAAACAAAATTAGATGAAATGCTCCCTTAAAATGTCACAACTTATGATTTTAAAAAAAATGAATATTTGAGCTTAAAATTGAAAAAAAACAGGAGAAAAAAAGCTTTTATTTCACAAAATAGTTTTCAAAACACTCAAATTTTGCATCAAAATAAAGTTCTTTCACTTCATTTGACACAGTTAGGAGTATAAATTTTATATAAAAAAATAATATTCGAATGATAAAAATAAACTACTCAAAATAGACTTGTCTCTGCAACTCTCTCTGGTAACGATTGACTGATAAACTTTTAGAAAAAAATAATCCATCCATCATCTTTACCGAGATGTCGTGAAAATCTGAAGCTACCGCTTACGTCACACCCTAGGGTCTGCCCTAGTAAGAAAAGACGAAACAGCTCCACAAAAATTTAGCTATCCACGAGCATTTTTTTGTTATTGTTCTTTTTATTTAAGTAGCCCATCGATAATGTCCTTATCGAATTCGTAGAGTTTTTCTTTTTTCATCTCTTGGCAACTGTCTTCTCATCTGATTACTATTATAAGAAAAAGAAGAGAGTGATGAGAGAAGATTAAATGATCAGGGATCATACGATAAAAAAAAGTTGTTGGAAAGCATAGAACTAGTTTATGCGAAATTTCCCCCTTGCTTATCGCGATTTTACGTGAGATTTAATCCCGCGAGTCACACGGTAATTTGCTTCATCTTTCTTTAGAATAGACTTGCTAAAACTTTTTCATGTTTAATGTTTCAACTTTGCTCTCCAATTATATGCGACTTCGCTTTGCAAAACCTATATTCATCCCCTATAAAAAGAACCTTCAATTTATACTTTTAATATGTCGTTAGAAAAATGTTTTAGTGAGAAGATACATTTTACTGTCGAAAATAATGAGTGCTGAACAACTTAAGAAGAAGCAAGTTCTTTGCATCGCAAGATTTTATTACATGAAATGATGAGTTTTGTATTTATCAAAACTTCTGACGAATGTAAAATAAATATAATCATAAATCTGGTGATAGTTATAATTGTGAATTTTAATCCGTTAAGTCTTGAATAATTTACAATAAAAAGCTAAAATGAAAATTGGGTAGTTGTTCGTCAATGTTTTTTTCAATTCCTACTATTAGTTCTCAATCTCCCTATATATATATATATCTTGTTCAAATTTTCAGTCGTTCATAAAATACATTTTAATGCACTAAATTAAGCTGAAATTTTATATACATGATTTTTTAGATGACGATATGGTAATTTAATTATAATTAATAAAATTAATTGATTAAAATAAATTATTCAAATAATTACAGATACTCCATGATGGCATCCTTTTTGGCAACATAGCGACCCTTTTGGCGACTTGCGTTGAAACTTAAAAAGGTTTCATTCTCACATTTTAAAGCACTAATTTGAGCTGAAATTTTCTATACACGATTTGTTTGGGTGACAATACGATAATTTAATTATAATTAATTAAAATTAATTAACTGAAACTATAATTATATCTTTAAGGTATTACGGATACAGAGTCACGTTGTCTTTATTTTTAGTGACTTGGGTCAAAATTTTAAAGGTTTTTTACGTTTTAAAGCTTTCAGCTGAACTGAAATTTTATATACACGATTGTTTTGGATGACAATACAATACATTAATGATAATTAATAAAAATTAGTTGTCACTTATAATATTGTGATTCTGTGTCATATGTATATATATATTTATATTAACTGTGATTATTTAATAAAGAGTAGCTAAAATAAAATATTTCTTTGTTGACCTAAGTAGGAATTGACTTATTTTTTTATATTATTTGTTCATTGTTTTGATTCAAAGATTAATGAAGCATATTTCAATTAAAAAATCTGGCTGATTATTAGAGCTAAGTATCTCCACACACACACATGCTCTTAGAATTCAACAAATATAATAAAATGTGGAAACACGTATACCTAATGCTATTAACCCTTTTCAGTATTCTTGCAATTGAATAAAGGAAATAGAATTTTCTCCCTGCACCCATTTTTAATAGTTTTCTAGGATATCCTGAGTTTTTCCAATGTTAGATTTTTGAAATCATTATATTGATTAATTTATCTAAATGATTTATGATTCTTATTTAATCTAAAAGATAGCTTGGTATTAGTAAAAACTGCTTTTCTGGGTGAGACGTTCGGTTGTCTGCTGCCATTTTTCCCTTTTTATCAATGGTTGACATTTCTATGCATCATCGAACAATGGAAACAAGATAGCACGATATTCACCTGCCAACCAGTAAGGATCTTCCCACTGTACTGACTTCAAACAGCTCTGGATTAAACTATTTATTAAAGCAGTGCTTCTCAAACTGTGGGGCGCTCCCCCCTAGAGGGGCGTGATGACCATAGGAGGGGGGCGCGAGCATGTTAAAAAATTGAAAACAAAAGATTTAAAAAAAATTATTAATTTATTGAAAGTAAGCAAACAAAATGCATTCTGACATAATTAGAAAAACATTTATACTGATATAATACACTTATAAATGTATCAGTACTGCACAATGTATTTTATACTTAATGTAACTGTACTAAGTTCAGAATAAATTCAATAATTTATAGTGATTCCACAGGTTTGTGGGTTTGCCATAAAATTATATGCAAAAATTCACAGTTATCTTCATAACTTATTGATAATTGTGTATAGTTAATCCCTTAATTGCCGATTAAAAGTTACGCAATTCACTCTCCAATGCCACCGTTTTGCACGCGTATGTGGTGTATTGGGGCTACGAGAAAGGGAATAAATAAGCAAATGCCCCGGAATCAGTAAATTCTTCACAAACACCGTCAAGGTCATTTTATTGCATTCCAAAGCCTTTGGAATAATTTTAGATATCAGCGAACATAAAAGATCGTATTTCAGAAAGACGTATATATACGTCGGGGGAAGTTAATGCTTTGGCTGAGTGAGACGTTTATATGCGCCAGTGGCACTTAAGAGTTTAAAGTCGTATTGTAGCTTTAGCATCCAAGTGTCACATTTTCGAAATCAATGCAATGTTATTGAATGGAGGGGGGCGCGATGAAAATTATGATTGAATATTGGGTCACAAGTATTGAAAGTTTGAGAAGCACTGTATTAAAGAAAGAAAATCGTCAAAAAAAATATTCCCGTACAATCTAATTGCAATCAAATTGATACTTTCGGGAAATGTCCTATGCATTTGATATATGCCAAAGGGTTCGCTGTTCATTAGATCTTCGCTATGCAGTAATTCCACACCGTGTTTGTGTGAGCTCGCTTGCTCTGTCACCACCGTGCTGTTGCTGACTCGAAACTCCTCGGTCCTAATTCCGCCTTCGGTCTCGTTAATTCGCGGACTCCCAGGTAATTTGAAACTGAAATTAGTATGTCTGGTTGCGAGGCCTCTTGGGTCCTCTCAAGTCAAAGTCCCCCGTAAACTCTCTCGTTCTCCCATTTTAACCTCCAAGTTTCTCACGGTCATTCGCCGCTTATTCCTTTGATCTCTTGTCTATCGGCCCCTTAGAGCGAGGGTGTCTGTCTGGGTGCATAGTAAGAGTTTTCTCCTACAGACACGCTGTCGTCACAGACCCGTGAGAAACCGAAAGCACATTGTACCGACACCACAAAGTAATGCTTTCATCTCTCGGACTGTCCGCGGGAAAATGGTCAGAATTTTTGACCACCCATTTACGAAACTTTTCCTCATCAATTAGGGAAACGAACGAATTTTGCTCACGTTTGTCGGTGTACCTTCTTAGCAATAAGAGCACTACTAAAATAAAAAAAGGGGGGAGAGATTTTATACTCCTTTTTGAAGACGAGAGGTTTATTTCGCTTAAGTCAGCGAATTTCAAGCACTCTGCTGTGGCACTTTTGTGTGCCGCCATTTTTTTTCTTCTAAATTATTAATTATACGTTGAGAAACAAAAATCAAATCCGGAACTAAATCATTCCACCGTTTTATAGAAATAAATTAAAGGTATTCGTGTAGATGGTAAAATGAAAGTGGCATTATCACTTTTACGACCAAATATAAACGAAATTATCAGATGTCAAGTTTAAATTTCGCATTAAATGTATTCTTATTATTAATTTGGGATTAATTATAGTTCCTCAATAGACATTTTAACCACTTTGTTGCACACATCATAAACTGTTTTATACCTAGTGTATTGTAGATAAGTAGAATTCTTTTTAACTTATTTTACTGTTAATGTGGTACCAAATTTTGAAATTTTTAAAAGTGTACGGCAACCAAAAAAGGATGATAATCATTGCTTTAAGAACTCTCAGGAACCTTAACAGATATCCGTGCACTCGAAAAAAACATCAGTCTTCAAACCAAATTAACTTAGCAGTACAACAAAACAATAATTTAAAATTTTTATCACATGATAATCATATAGATTTACATTATTTTTCAATTTTTAGAGAATTTGAAAAAAAAATAAAAGTTATAAAGAAATAAAAATTGGACAGTTTTTCAGAAATATGAAAATCTGTATTTTACACCGCGCAAGATTCGGAAGTACAAAATGGATCAAAATCTGCGAAATTAATTTTGCTTGGTATAAAAATGTTCACTTTTGAAGTTATACTAATTTTTAAGAATTTAGAGAAAAAAATTTTTTTTTAAATACAATTGTAACAAAATTTTTAAAATTCTAAGAAAAAAAATTCCTTTTTTTTTCTTTTTTTGAAAATTGATATTTACGTTATGAAGAGCCTTATTTTGAACACGTGTATAAAATTTTAAATTGATATTATAAATAGTTTCTGAGAAATCGCGCTCGTAAGCTAAAATTTTTTGTTTTGCGAAAAATGAAGTTAGAGATAAAAAAGAAATAGGGTTTTCGTTTAAGTTTCACTACTTATTTCTCAATAACTTCGGAAATTTTCACAGTATCAACACAATTTTGGTACCAAAATGCTCAGAAATAATGAGGCTGTAACATATATATTTTTTTTAAAAAATTGAAGAATTTGCAATTTTAAAGTCCACAGAGTAATTTTTTTATTTACACTTGGGTGAATCGAGGCCCACACAGAAGGATTAAACATACAAAAGACAATTGCAGAGAGAGAAAAAAAATGCGAAAATGCGCATAAAAAAGAAACGTTAAAGCAAAAACTTGTCTGTAAAAGAGTACAATACAAATAATAACATAAGGATTAATAATGAATACAGTAGAAATTCGGAATAATCAGAATGCAACCAAAAAATGCTGAGACAAGGAGACGATTCATGTCAGTCTATCGCAGATAAAAATAGAAACATTGAGACAGGAAACTAATTTATTGTGAGTAATATTGTCGTGATTGTGTGACGTTTATAGGTGTTCAGAGACCACGTGGTGTTTCAAAAGCGGGTTAAAATGGAAATACAATTTTAGGTTGATTTTTGATCCAATCCTTTTCTGCTAGAATTTATTTCTTATGGTATAAATATCAAATATCCGTCCTATGAAGGTATATTTATTTATTATTATAAGACGTATAGAACAATAGATGAATCTAGATAAAAATGTATCTGATAATAATATTTAGGTTAGCAAAAGAGTCTGATTAAGTTATAAGAATTATAAGCTTTATAGTTAAAACATTCTGAAAGCAATCAGTAGATGTAACGGACTTATACATCACTTATATTATTATTACAATTACTCTTAATATCAAACGAATACTTATATACAATCCCCTTATTACGAAATAAATTAGTCCTTTAGGACAGTGCTAGTCAAACTTTCAATATTTGTTACCCAACATTCAATCAATTTTCATCGCACCATTCCCCTCCCCATACAATAACAATATATTGAATTCAATAATACTATACCTTTAAGCACCACCGGTGTATATAAACATCTCACTCAGCCAAAGTCTTAATTGCCCTGAACGTATATATACGTCTTTCCGAAGTATGATATTTTTTGTGCACTGCTATCCATTAAATTATTTAGAAGGCTTCGTAATGCAAAAAAAGGACCTTGACAGAGTTTGCGAAATATTTACTTATTTAAGAGGATTTGCTTATTTATTACTCCCCCCTCCCCAATACATTACATACGCACGCCTACGAGGAAAACAGTGGCATTCTATAGCGAATCGCTTAACTTTTAATCGAAATTTAAGGTATTAATTATAAACCACACAAACAATGAAAATTCACATATAATTTTATATATTACAAACCCATGGGGTCACTGGTAATTATTAACTCAGTATTGTTAAACTAATTATAAAATACATTGTCAATACTGATATATTTATAAATATATTATATCAGTGTAAATGTAAATTTTATTTTTTTATTATGTCAGAGTGTATTTTGTTTGTTTAATTTTAGTAAATTAATGACTTTTTAAAATCTTTTGTTTTCGACTTTTTAATATGCTTGCAGCCCTCTCATTGTAGAGTTATCACGCCCTCCCGGGAGGAGGGGACGAGCCCCACAGTTTGAGAAATGCTGCTTTAACGCATACGCAATCAATACGTAGAGAATTTTAAATAAAGTTTAAAAATGAATTTTTATTCATTTAAGCTAAGTTTTGTTTAGGAGATTTATTTAATTTTAATTTTTATCTTTATAACCTGGAAGAAATCATGTATTTCCCGATTTTTAATAAGCATTTTTGTGTTGTGTTGTTTGCTTTTCTTAACTTTAAATACACATGAGTTAATGAAAAATTAGGTAAAGAGGTGATCGTTTTCGAAATGTTAAACCTATTTCATAACTAAAAATCACTTTTAAGTATTTCAAATAATATTAAAAGCACATTCAAAACCTATGTGATGAGAATATTTCCAATTATCTATTCTAGTATAACAGAAAACCACATTTATCCAGTTTTAGAAGCTCTGTGTGGGCTAACTGAAACACCTGCTCTATTTGCTAAAGTCCTTATTAAATTTCAACACGTCAGTAACTTCAGTGGAGGAGAATATCCTGGCTTTATTACCTCTCAGTATTTGCATGGAATTAGGATTTATAGAGAATGTTCCGACTTAATACCTTGACTCCAAACATCGCTCCTTTCGAAGCTTGTCCTCCCACACAGCTTTCTGACCACGGGCAATAGCCACTAGGGGAACGTTGACAGATATCCTTAGATCATGGTTGAGTAAGTTTTGATTTTCAAGGTTTAGGATGATGAGCGTTATTTGTGTGTGTGTGTGTGCTTTCTGGAACTGTAGATGATTTTTGGTGAAGTTAAGGTTTTTTTATAGGACATCAACATATGAATGCTGAACTTAATTTAATAAATAAAATGGTTGCAATTTGCAAATTTCATTAATGGAATATTACTATTTTAATTTTTTTTTAATGTGTGGCTCTGATATTGCTAGCAGTCACCACGGTAGCTTAGTGGTTATGGTCTCGAACTCGTGGTCATTTCAAACTTAGTACCACTGAAAACCCACTTTGTAAGGGATGATAATGCTCATTAAATCTGTTGGCTTAATGTTCTCTCTTTGACGTGGTTTGGTAGTCAGGAAAGGGAAATCGCAGTTCAGGTTTTGTCCTTGTCACTTTTTCATGAACCGGAGGTCACTGGTGTAAGAGGGTTCGTAGAAGAAACTGACAGGATCTTAAAAACAGATATTTTCTTTTATACCGGGTACATAATTAAACTTAAAATTGGAGAGCAGTCTGTAGCAAAAACTGTACATCGGAATTGTATGAAAATTGAGTAATGGCAGAAGGAAATGATGGGAACTTTATCGAGGGGAAGAAAACAACCAGTTTCAAAAACTACCCCTAGGTGGCATATCATAGCATTATTGAAAACATGTAAATAATCTACAAAAGTTTACAAAACGTGCAGGATATGCTATTCAATGTTGTCTGGTGCCATTTGTAAGTATAAAATCTCGTGTTTGACTGTTAAAAGCAGCATGAATAAGGAAATAATACGCACATGGCATTTTATGCTTTCCTTAAGGTCGGAAATAGATGTAATGGGATCACGGAAGACTATGACCGTCAGGTACACCACAGTCTAACGTCGCAAGGATTCAAGTCGGGGGATCTAGGAGGAAAAGCTGTAGGAAAATGCTGGCTGATGATTCAATCGTCACCGAAATTGCGGTGGAGCACTTGTTTCACACAATGGGCGATGTGTGGAGGAGTCCTACCCTGCATAAATACTGTGGTTGTATTACATTGTCTAATCTGAAGAGCCGGAATAAGGATTTCTCTAATAATATGAAGTACCGTTGACCGGTGACGATGTAGGCTTGAGGACGTTGCTTCAAATCTCCTAATGATGTTAAATAGTCATTGAATACTGAGTGTGGAACTATTCTTAACCGTTTCAAAAACCGAAATTTCCACAAAGTTTCGGTAGCAGAGCCTCAGTTTTGGTAAAACAATTTCACTAGTAAAAAAAGCACATTCCTTTATATCCTGCGGGTTACAGCACGCGCACAGGATTACTATGGTTACGACATTTGCATACGCCAATAGCGTACACAGCACAACGCCATCTTGTGGTGTTTTTTGAAACTCATTGTTTTTTGTTTTTTTTTCTTAATAAAATTCCCATCATTCCATTCTGCCATTACCCCACTTCATGCAATTCTGCTGTATAGATTTTGCAACAAAGCGCTCACAAATTTCATTATGGACACCCGATATCTAACACTTTATGAAGAATTTACAACTTTATTCCTTAGACCTGGAAGCAATCTTAAATCCAAATTCTTAATCTAACTTATGAGATTAATAAAAAAGACTTATATAACTGAAGTCAGAGTTCCTTATACAAGTCATTCTCGAGCCACAATACGTCGATATAGCTTCATTGCTATTTCCTTCCACATTTCCGGGTGGATTCTAAGATAAATATTAATTTCAAGCCGATGACTTCTTATTTGCAATTTACTTTCTACTCGTCCGAGATTTTCTGATTAACTTCATCCCCCCCCCATGTCAGGGTTTAAATAGCATTTACATTTGCATAAAATCAAGTCATCTCTACGGAAAATAGTTTTTAAACTAAAACTACAGTTAAAGAATAGTTTCCCCAAGAGGATAAATTGCGGTACCGTGAACAGAACCCGTCACAACTTTGTGACCGAGTTCAAAATTATGAGTTCCGTTGCCAATAGCCCTCATGCTGCTTTAAGGCGGGATGTTGATGTAACTCTCACTCAAAGATTTCTTTAGCTTATTATCATACGAATAATTATTAAAGGTTATTGATGGGGAACTTTATGCTTTAAATAATACGAAGAATTCCTTGATTTATCCATAAAGTTCCGTTTTGTTTATACCTTCCTAACTATTGAATATGTTCTCGAAATTTAAAATATATTTAATTCATTTTATTTAATACAATTTTTTAAGAGTTACAGCTATAGTCCTAAATGAAACATCAAACATACTTTTTTTCTAGAAATTTAAGTCATAAAGTGGAAAAATGTAAATAAAAAAAGTTTGCCAATTTAGATGGCATTAAAACATTTATTAATTTTGCTATCATACATATTTAAAGACCATATTTTTGTTTTCACTTTAACCGACATAATCCCTGTTTTACATCATCGCAGTGAAAATTAAAATCCGGAATATGTAAAAAAAAGGCAATATTCGCTATTTTTAAAAATATATTTTTCAGAATATCTTAAGTATTAAAATAGAAACGCATAAATATTGACTACCTACGAAATTTCCTGAATTTTTAATGAAAAAAAAAACTTTTAAATGTTTGTTTACTTAAGGTATCCGACTACGTTCGGAACCGTGATTTTGCAATAGAGTATAAATGGATAACACTTATGCTATTTAGTGTCACTTATATTAGAAAACGTATATAAAACTGTTTTAAGAATATTATTACAGTTAAAAAATGTTATTTAAGTACAATATTTTGACAAAAAATGAACATAGAATGACTCATTTTCAAAACCTTCTTTTATGAAAATGCTTTTATTATAATAATATTTTGCTTGTGTATAGATCAGACCTCTGTACAGAGGCTTAACTATATAACTTAGAAATATATAACTTAGATGTACATTTATCCATATTTTACTGCAACAGAAGAGAGAAATTTTAAGAAAAATACGCCGATAAAATTATTTCAATTCGTGTAATTCTGAAAATGTTGTGATTTTTTCAAAAATCGTAGTGCAGACTCTCTGGAGGAGTCTTTACTTTATATAAGCACACACACACCACACACACAATATTATTCTTATAGAAGCATTTTTTATAAAAGGAGAACGTTTTGAAAAAAGATTATTCTTAGTTAATTTTTTGCCAAAATATTGTATTTAAATCATTATTTTTTGTCATAATGTCCTTCAAACAATTTTATGCATGTATCCTAATCTAAGTGACACTAAATATCATGAAAATTATCCATTCATGCGCTTTTTAAAATCCCGATACCTTAAGCATTCCTTAGCTCAGTGCTTCTCAAACTTTCAATACTGGCGACCCACTTTTCAATAATAATTTTTATTGCGGCCCCCTTATACAATAATAACGTATTGAATGCAATAATAATGCACTTTGACGCTAAAGTTACAAAACGATCTTAATTATAAACCGTACAAATTAACAAGATAAATATATTAAATTTTATATATGTAGCTTTTAAGTAATATATATTTTTATTTTTCGTTCTCGAATTTTTAAATTGGAACAGATTACAAAATGCAGTGGCTGCTTTCAAGACAAAATATAGATGTCAGCCAAATATAGAAAATGTACTCGGTGTCAATTTCTTATCGTAGATCTTCCTTTGAAAAACTTTCCTCCGCAAGACAAGCCCATGGAAATCGCTAATACTTATTAAACTTGCTCTTAATTTAGTATTAATAAATTAGTTATAAAATACCTTGTGCAGCACTGTCACATTAAAATTATATTGTCTGAAGTACCCGTTCTTCGAACGAGTTCATTTTTTAAAAAAAGACTAAAACATTCTTGATAAATAGCTGAATTGTCAAAAGAATAAACCCAAATGCGCAACAATGTTTACGAAAATTTTAAATGATATTTTAAAATGAATGCTCATATTATAATAAGTTTTAAGCGAACTGTAATTTTAAGCCTCACAGAATGAGCATTTAGAATTAATGTTAAAAATGAAAAACAATATAAAATTCCAATGAAGAATAATAGTGTTATTTTTAATATTTAATGTGCGAGAAGACTTCAAAATATTTTATCCCGGGGGCAGACACACATTCGATACTAGCGTTAATGGTCATGCGGGGTGATTGAGTCATCCCAATCCTTTTTTTTATAATTATTTAATGGTACACGATACAAATCGTGATTCCAGTGAATAATTTAATTAAGAGAAAGTTAACTTACCTACTTTCAAGAACTTTTCAATTTTTCTTTGGTAACAAATAAACAGTTTCGCCAGAATTAACGATTTCGTGATCTGTGTGTCCCGCGTGACCACTTCCGGGTTAAAAGTGTATTCATTATGATAATATGTATATTACTACTAAAAAAATTTGTGTAAAACGTTTTTCATTATTCTTAATATGTTTGAAAATACTCATAAAAATAAGTCTTGGCCAAATAATACTTCAAAGTGCTCTCCATGGTTTTCCAAATATCATAAAACTCTTTTGCATGGAAAAAAGCGCAACAGAGAAATACATTACTTACAACTTCCCTAAATGAGAAACAAACACGTAAGAGAGGGGTCATAACTAACCGTACCAATAACTTAGAAGGTCAAACAGATTATCAGAAAAAACAGATTACAGCTATAATGTGCTGTATTTCAAAAATAATCACAGTGATGAATTTCTTATGTTCATAAGTTTTTTTCGATTCTGGGTCTGGGATTTGCTTTTTCTCTGAAAGAGTAGTATTTTAAATTTAAAAAGAAAACATAATAAAAAAACTCTCATCATGGGATTACAGCAAATCAAATAAAAGTTTTTTTTATTTGGTTATAGAATCAAAGATAGCTAATTAGGTTTTGAAGAAGTTTTTTTTTTTGAGACAGATGACCAATATCGCCTATAAATTATATCAGAGTAAAAATGCATTTTTTACTATGTCTGTATTTGTTTTAATTCCTTCCAGTAAATTATTTTTTTTTTAATCTTTTATTTTCGATATGCTCGCGCCCCCCTCGTAAGGGTATCGTGCCCCACAGTTTGAGAAACACTGCCTTAGCTTCATTATTTTTGCGATACTTACTAAACAAACATTATCAGAAGGAAAATGTTATGTAAAAATAACAAATTTAAAAAAAAAATTAAATTTCTATACAAGTCAAAATAAACTATATCCATATATTCAATAAATGGAATGCATAATTTAAAACATTAAATTCAGAATCATGTTTCATGTCTCTGTGCTTCTTACAAAATTACTTAAAAAACATCTTTAAAGAATGTATAATCATATATTTAAATAGGTAAATAAAAATAAAAAGCCATTATATATAATAACATGAATTGCTGAAGAGTCTTTTATTTTTTAAAACTATATTATTAAATATAGATACTATAAAGAGCCACTTTTGTTTAAGTTCACATTTAATTGAAACCTACTTCTTGCACAGAAGGAAGTAAACCTTTTTTTTTTAAAAAAAAATGAACTGTTTTTCTGTTAAATATACGTTAGATATATTCAAAATAGTTATATGACATTATTCTGAAAACATTATACTATGTGTAAAACATAAGTTTTCCTATACAGTGAAACTTAGTGTTCAACTATCGTAAAAGTTCATTGGCAATAACAATAACCAGCAATTGATCTCAGGAGTGTTATTTTTGCCATGAAGGCTGAAAATATAAACAATTTTCCAGTAAGTATGATTCTTTGAAATTAAAATAAAAGAATTCGAATCTTTTACACATTATGTATAAAAGAAAAAGGTTTCAAAAAAGTACAGAATGTTTAAAATATAAACATAATATTAAAACGTATAAGCATATTTAAATACAAAGCATTTCTGTGATAAACATTAAGTAATTCTTACGTTGCGCATTCTATTTTCTAAAACTCACAGTAGTCTCTAATACATAAAACTTAAAAGAATTATAAAATGCATCATACTTTTTATAACCCCTAACTAATTGTAGTATATATCTTTTGTATTTCAAAATATTTTTAAAAAATTTAAATTTTAAAAGAAAAATTTTTAAGAAGTAATTTTTTTATTTTTTAAAAAATATTATTTATAATTCTATTTATATAAAAATATCTACAGTATATTACGGATACATTTAGCTTTATAAATCAACTTATTGCGCTGGCTATTGTTTAGAATATATCAACTCTACTGTTTTAGAATATATCATACTACAGTTTATTCTAAAGAATATTAGAATATATCAACAACTGTTTTAGAATATATCATGCGAAACAAACTTAATTACTATTTCTTACAGAAATGTTTCTTTTTTTTCATTTGCTTATAATTTTTTTAAAATTATGATTATATTTTAAACATTTTACGCTTTTTTGGAGCCGTACGAAGCTTTGTACTACCGATTTTCTTCAAATTGTTTAATGAATCTCCTTTGTGTGGCAGCCTTACAATCAGCAGAAACATAAAGATATTAAAAGCTGCTTTAAAATTTTTAGAGTTGTACTCAGGAAGTCATATATATTTATTTTATTTCAAACTTTGTTGTGACGATGTTTGATTGGACTATATTATATGCATAATTGTAAAAGCGGAAACTGCTACACTT